>CAJNDV010032558.1:0-30303 GCA_905221635.1 Symbiodinium sp. CCMP2456 | reverse complement strand
AGTACCATGACCCCTCCGTACGTCGGGGGGACCAGGACTTAGCTGTGGTGGCAAAACATGGTTCACGTATGCTAGCTCTCTAGGGCTCCATGTATGCGCTGTGCCATTGTTTCTTTATGCGTCGCTGCCACTCAGTTCTACCAGCCTCGACTGATGTACAGGGGAAAGTTATGGTAAGACAGAGTGCACCGGGAAAACTTGTTTTCCAGTACTTCTTTTGCTGTAGCTACGGCGGAGGACGAGGGCCTATCGTCATGCTCATCTTTACTTGTTTAGTTTATTTCGGTATTCCTGAGTACTGCTGTTGCTTCTGTCCTGTATCAAAGCCCTCGAACCCGACGTGAGTGAGCTGCACCTTGGCCTCCAACTCGGGGGAAATCAAGACTTGGCTTGTGACGATGAACTGTAGCTGTCACCAGTTAGTTTGTTCTTTTGGGCTCCGTATGTGTTGTGCAGTTGACTGCATGCCCGTCGCCGCCGCAGAGTCTTGAGATGTCCAGGGGAAGTGAGCTGTGCTGGCCATACGGGGGACTAGCGACTGTATACACTGTTGTTACTACTGTTGCTGTAGCATCCTTTGTAAGCCGGCATGACTGTTCCTGTGCATGTGTTTGCAGTGAGTATACGATCGTCAGCTCTTCCAGTGCATCATTATATGTCGCTTTAGCCTTTGACGATCTATACTCTTTTCTCACTCCCCTTTGCCCAATAATACATTGGGTGGGCCTGGCGCCCGGGGGCACTGACCTGCCCCTATGCCCCGTGGAGAGAGAGAGAGAGAGAGTTGTGTCTCATGTTATATGCACGTTCGCCGAGACCAGTGCGCGCTCGCGCGCGGGGTGGCTTGCGTGCTCTTTCTTGGTTGTGTGGAAGACCTGCCAGACATGCAGGTGCGTGTTCGTGTGGGGGGCGCAGGCGTCCGCCTTCTCCCTCATAGAGATTCTTGATTGGTGGACTGTTAGCTGGAGATCCTCTTTGGAGCTTCTCAAAAACGGCAAGATAGGGGGAAACTGGTCAAAGCTTGCGATGTGATGTTGCTTTAGTGGTTGCTGCCATGCTTTTGTCTGGGAATTCAACCAGCTTCAGCAAGTCAGCGACACCGACAGAGAGAGCGGGCAATGGTTCCTGATTGCAGCATAAAGATGAAGATGTTCACAGAGATCGCGCCAAGGCATGCGGGCCGCAGTCCCAACATGCCGAACGCAGCCTCACTCACCGTGACGGGCAGCAGGCACACGCATCACTGGATCGATTCACTGGACCCTCGAAGAATGCAGCGTACGTGCACAGGTCTTTCCATTTGCAAGCTTATCATCTGAGCTCAATCGGAGCTTTAACATGTCAGGGCCGGCAATATTCTGGCCGCGAGATGCTCCATGAAAGAGGATGCGAGTTCAATGGTCCGCTTTCGCATCTTGGCTGCGGGGAGATTGCAATACTTGCGCTGAGCCCATCCTGAGCTCATCTTGAGCTTCAAGATGAGGGTGAAATACAGCATAGCCTATAACCAAGGGGGTGGTTGTATGCTATCGTCCGACGTCGCAGGGGAAATCAAAGTTGCAGGACTCCTGGAGCAAGGTATGCGAGGAACCCCATCGGGAAATGTTTGTTGATGGAAGCCCAAATGCATCGTTCGAGCCGCAGGAGATTTTCTTCGTGGGGGTCACTTGAGCAAAAACTGGGGAACATGGGATATGGATTGAGATCGAAGTGGCCAGTCAAATAAAGGTGCTGCGGCATCGAGACCAGCTCGACGGAAAGAGGAAGAGACTGCTGAGATGTACGGGATTCGGGGACTGAGATGTACTCACGCATGAATGTGCTGGGTACAGCAGCATAGCGAAGTCCTTCCGGTCATGTTCGAGACTGATACAGTCCGTATATTGAATCCGACATGGTGTGAACCAAGTGTGCAAGCTATGGTATCCTGGTTTCCTCAATGTCTCTGTCCAGACTGTAAGACTCTCGAGATACCTCATCTCGAATGAGTTGTTGCCTGTTAAGTCATGGCTTGCTGCCAAGCAAATCCGGGTCCTGGTATTCTGATTTTCGGACCTCGGGCAGAACAGTAGCAGAACGACTTTCTTCAGTTGCAAACTTCAACTAGCCTTGAGGCCCCAGGCGAGCTCCGTGCAGCGGTCCAAGGCAGCGATCGTTGTATGAGTTGACCCTGCGAAGATCTGCGAAGCACAGCGCCGCTAGGTCGATCCTGCCAAGTTCGTGACGAAGGGTCAAGCTAAGGAACGCAGGCTGACGAAGTTTACGAGAGTTTCTCTGCAAGTTTCTGCCATTCCATTGTGGTGCAGGACGCAGAACTCCGAAATGGTTGGGAGCGGTCGCTCCGTGCAGAACGGTTTTTCCACGCACGCTGTGGACAACTATGTCCAACATGCGCCGCATGCCGACAAGAGCCATCTGCAGAAGTTGGGAAGTGGTGGCTGGACCCAAGATGGATTCGACCCGAGATACGGGACATTTCAGGACAGGCTGTGCTGGCTGGTCTCGGCATGTTTGTCCGAGAGTTGCCAATGTTGAGTTGTGTACAGGACACCCAACACGTGCGCCAACAAGAGATGCCGATCACTCGAACTGACGGGCTGATGCCAGATTTGCGACAGTGACTTGCCAAACAACTTCGTGACGAGCAGCACTTTTTTGCTGGCAGTGCAGCATTTGCCGAGGATGCCCCGTGCTGTTTGCCCAACGCCTTACGCCCTAGGCGCTTCCCCTAGCGGCCTTGAACTCGTGGCTCACGAAGCAGTGCTGTCTTTTTTTGCACAGGCTCTGTTTGTGGTCGTGGAGAGCGTGAGTTGCCGGGCTGGAGGAGCATCAAGGACGCTCGGTCAAGTCAAGTCGAGAGTGTAAAGTTCCGACCCCGGCATTCAGCATGTGTTGCTGGTGCTGTCCGATTTCTCAGGACAGCAAGGAAATCCTCGGAAATTGTGCAGAGATCCTCAATTCAACGTGCAAGTACATCTTCGACGTGCTTTCAGGCCTCAATTAGGTGCTTGTTGCTTTCGACAAATGTTTGTCGCGTCGTTGGGTCAGCCAGGTACGGAAGGTTGGAGTGGGTCCCTGAAGATTCTCTCGGCTGCTGATGGCTGTGCTGACGACATGCTGCAAGAAGCGCAGGCAAGCCGGTCAGCACAGAGGAAGGAGGCCTTTTCTCGCTCTTGTCCGTAAGGCCAGATATGTGCCAACAAGTGTCAGTGCCTTAAGCATATAGCCGCCTTTTGCCGCCTGGCCTGGGCTGTGGGTTTTGTCCAGGTGATGCTTGCGCATGCCTTTGCCTCCTCGGCTGGAGCCTGGTCCGACTACAGGACGAAGGCATGCGTGCCTGGTCGTGTCCCTCCTGTGATGTCCCGCGTGATTCCCGTGCTGTCATCCGCAGATCCGGGTGTATGGGGGAGATGTGCGGAATCCTGTGACACCTTTCTGGCAGCTGCCTCCTCAGAAGCCGCGGAGTAGCATTGGCGCACCAGATGATATCTTGCACGATCGGCACCGGCATCAGCCGAGTTTGAGAGACAGGGGTCAAAGTTAGCCCTAGTTGGTGACATACTGTGGTTTATTGCTTCATTCGGAATCATCTTGGGCTGGTCTTTGCAGGTCCTTTCAGTGTTTTCATCGCGCTTTGATTCAAGCTCTCAGGCCGCAGGCATTGCCGTGGCAGCTACCAGTGTACCTAGATCATCGCTTCATATTCCTCGACAACACACAGGACGTCCAGCTTGTGTGGATGAGACTGGCAGCCGCTTTTTGAGTACCTCCTTACTGGTGACTTGCTGGCAGGACTTTGGCTCACAACTCTACAGCCATGGCCAATGTGAGGTCATGGCCGCAGAGGGAGTGTGCTCGTGCATGAGCCGCTTTTATCTCGAACGTGCCCGGGAGGTTGGCCAGCTCTTCGACGTCGTGCTGCTGCGGCAGGGCTTGTGCTTCTGCGATGATCCATCGAAGACATCGACAGCCTGGCCGCAGCTTGGTGTACTAAGATTCCGCAGGCTTTTTGCCGGCGGCGTGTGTCGCGTGGCTTAGGCTGGAAGTGAGCCTTTCCTGCACCTCCTGTGAGAACTGTCGGGCGGCTTTGAGCTCCGAGCAGCTACAGGCCCAGGCCAGGCCTTCGCCTTCCGCAAGCGTTCGAGGATCCTCGAAGACCTCAGCACTCTTTAGTCTCGAGGCCAAACCTTTGTGTTTCTAAATTTGGTGGACGCGGTGCCGTGAGCTGGATCCTTCGCTTAAGCCCGCCTGGCCAATCTATCTACACCATCGTTATGATCAGTTAAAGCTGAAGTATTGCCGATGTTCCCTTTGGCCATCCTCCGGACACAATTTGACATGTCGCATCTTGCAGCAAGGACACCACGATCCCAACATTCTGACAGGAATCAGCACGCACACAACCAAACCTGCAGCTGTTACATGGATAGTCACATGACCAGGCTTAGCAGCGAATCACAAAGCTCCCCTTTCTTGTCTTTGCCTTCAGTCACCACCCTTGCCACTTGTTCGTCCAATGCCACCACTGCCCCCACCGCAAGCAAAGGCATTATACGCCAGGATCAGCACCGGCACCTGCAGTTTCTCTGTCGTCAGCGCAGTGGCCGATGCCGCCACAGTCCTGGTCGTCATGGCCGTCGCTGCCACAGCGGCCGCTGTCGTCGTCGTCGCTTTCGTTTTTGTAGTCGTCGTCATCATGATGGTAGGCCCGCCCATGCGCTCTTCATTGTCTTCTCCCTTTTCGCTTTATGGGCTCGCACTTGTCCAAATTTCCTTCATATCCAAGCTCGCGTGATTTTCCCGCAAGATATTCCAGGAACCGGCCGTCGTTCGTGTCACTACAATTTGCGGTGCCGGGCCGAATTGTGAGAACTGCAGGAGTACTCGGAAGCTTGCGACGCTTGAAATTGCCTGTGCAACCAAGGTGTGTATCGTCTGGAGCAGCATCCCCAGCACATCGTTGCAGCTTTTGCCTCACAGTATGCCAACAACGCAGAGCAAGCGAGGCCCTTCCTTTGCGAGAATCGGCCCGCCTATCGCTTGGGACGTTGTGTGCTGCGGTGGTCGTGCTCTCAATTGCACATCTGCTGGGCAACACGGGCTGTCCACTGTCACTGTTTGCTTATAGGTGTCCCGATCGACTAGAGTGGGCCGTCTTGGATGACGCAGATGGTGGAGCTTGGGCGTTTGCCCGCGGGGCCACTCCGACGGCTTTTGCAAACGCTAGAGCTTGGCGAGAGTTGGCATAGCAATGCATCATAGCAGGACCTGGGACACCCAACCCTTTCACGGGGGCCCTGGACAGTCTGGGATGGCCAGAGCCGCTTACCGAGTCCGAGTCGTGTGCTTCTGCTCCGCCAAGTTGCTAAGCGTTCTCCCCCCCTCGCTTTCAGACCACGTGGCGGACGCAAGCTTCGCATGCAACTTGGTGCAGCCTGCTGCATCGCCTCCGTGAGCTGCCAAGTGGAAGCACATGGGCATTCCTTCCCGATTTCCTTGAGTCTGGTGCACTGCAGGTGGCATCTCTTACCCACGCAGCTGCGAGCTGAGTCTAGCGCCAGTAAGAAATCACCGTCTCAGCAGCACTGGCAGTCACTAGCCAGCAACTGTCTTACTCCTGCTTTCGAAGTTGATGTAGTCGTTTGGGGCTCGGTGGCACGTGCCAGGCAGTTAGCTTTACGCAGGCTTGCAATGTCCCGCAACGATTCCGCGAGCAAAGTGCATGACAATGGCCGTCACAAATTTGATGGTATGGCTTCTCATCATGGTGCCAGCACTCAAGCAGCTCAATCGAAAAGACGTCTCTTGTCCGATAGATCTGCGGCTGATTCTTGGCCTGATTGAGGTGCGACCTGCCACATTTCCACAACTGGGACTGTGTGGAAGAAAAAGTGCCACTGGACTGGGATGAAGTGCATGCAGCGGTTCTGGAAGGCTTCCAAGGACGGTGCTTGAAATGCGATGTGTGTCGCGAGGGCACCTTTCGAACTGACATGAACATGCAGGACCCGGTGATCCTGACTTTTTCGTACCTGGTGAGATCTTATACGCCTTCCGGGCAAGCAGTGAAGCTGCCATGCAAGCATGCCCTCTCGGTGCACTATACCTTTCCATTGTCTACTCATATGCTTTGCTGGTTAAGCACGCCGATCGTGAGGTGCAGACACGACACAGTGAAACTGTGTCGAGCATGTTACGGGCTTTTCCGATTCTAGTGATTGCCGGCTCGCGCTGGCCTGTCTACGAAGCGTTGCATCACTTCAGCGGCTTTCACGAGCCAGTTTCCCAACGATCTTCTGCGGTTGTAGTCTGCCAGGGTGCCACGTCTGCATCAGGCATTGACTGGGGGCAACTGCTGAAACACGCCACCCTCTTTTGCAATCAGGGAATGCTCGGGCTGGAGCCCGGGCAGGGATCGCTGGAACACACGCTTTCTTTGAAGACCGTGATGGATGCTTTCGGTGCGGAACCTCAAAGGGTCGCCGATGCAGCCCAGACTGAATGTCCTTTGGGCTTTCTTTTTCTCTGCGTTGTGCAAATGGCCGCTGCAGCAATGAGGTTAACTGGCAGAGTTCAGAGTTGGGCAGAATCTGTTGAGAAGCTTATGAAAGATTTACCTTTCTATTTGGTCTCTGCATCCCAGTGGCCAATTTATCCAGTCTTGGGCATGCTGTCCGCCATGTTCCAGCGTCCTGAATACAGTCGTGCACTGGGTCGGCAATTTCATGGAGAAGTGCACAGATGGGGAGGCACGCATCCTGTGGCCAAACGATTCCGTGCCTTTGGTGATTTACGCTTGCTGCCCGAGGAACTGATGCCGTTTGGATTTGATGAGACGGCAGAGGTCCAGGTGGAGATCCTCGCAGCAGCCAGCCCTAACGAATGGCTAATTGGCATGGCGGATGCAATCCAGGCATTAAAGATGCGACCGATCTTCAGAACAGTTCTGGACACTATCATGCAGCTTGTCAGAGCTTCGCAGCGGCATCAGCTCAGAGAGTGTGGTTATTCCGGCATTTCGCACGACAGGTGCAGAGTGCGAGGTTGTTCTTGGAATGCAGATGCTCTCCCTGCGTGCCAGCTGCCGCAGCCGAAGAGAAAGGTTGTCCTCACTACTTTCATGTGGGGGCCGCGTTGGTCCCGCTTGATTCCGGCCTTTGTGGCGTGGATGCACAGACTGCGCATACCAACTTTGGTAGTGGCGATGGGGCAGGCATGCCGGGAAGCATGTGAAGTGGCCGTTGAAGCCAATGGTGGCTGGGGGAACAGCTTGGTTGGCTGTTGGGATCCCTTCGTGCAGCTCGCCAAGAAGCCATGCGGCCACGTTCGGCTGTTGTTGTCTGGTAAACGATGATAACGATGGAAGGTGGTACAGTGATAATGGCATTCAGACCTATGTAGGCGCAAGTTAGATGCCCGCCTCACAAGGAACAGCAAAGCTCCGGATTCGAACCAGGAGCTCGGCTCAATACTTCAAAGGCACAGTGTGGTGCACTTGCTGCTTCAGCTTGGCATTGACGCGAAGCTTGGCAGCTCAGCAGCTTTTCCATGGGTTTGCCTTCCTGTGCCCTGTGGTATCTTGAGCTTAAGGTCAAAATGCTTCTGCCGAAGCCCACTTAAAGCATAGTCTGTCGTGGTGACGTTGCTTCTTGCCTGCAGGGTCGCCTTCGACTTCGACACATTTCTCTTTGAAGATCCGCGGCACCATTTGGAAACGCTTGCAGAGGCCAAGCAATTGGACATATTGGTAGCCCGGCATTTGGATGCGGACTGCTTGAACATGGGCCCTTTCCTGAGTACGAGCGGCTCCTTCGCTTGCAAGTTCCTTTCTGCTAGTGCCACTTACTCCCAGGCTTCCTTTACATCCGTTCGTCCGCCCGAACGGCGGAGTGGTATACGAGGTGGGCTGCGGGGCAGAGTGACAGGCTGTTACGTGAAACGATCATATCATTTTGGCCTTTGCAAGCTCCAGAGGCTCTGTCTTCGCAAGGTATTTCTCCTGGTTACATCTGCACCCCTATGAAAGGGAGCAGCGTGGTTTGAATGCGCTCCTAAAGTTTACTGCTCAATCGGCAAGGCCCTGAGTTTCTTGTGAGCGTGGGTCAGCATGGACGCATTTGGGAAGTAATGGTTTCGGCAGGGGAAACTTGAGGTGTCCTTCCCTCCAAAGATGCCCCGAGTGGCGTCTGCTGCACTGGACGATTCAAACGAGTTTGTGAGCAGTCGTGGCGGCTGGCTCGGCGACTGGAAACGACTGAAATTCTTTCATTGGGTGAACCCTGCTGTGACTCTTTCGAGCGCTGGCTGCATTCAGTGGCCGACGTCTTTTTCGGCAGCACGACCCCCAACACCTTGCCGCCCAGGAACTGGCTGGAGCTGAAGCTAAGCGACATTGCTGCGCTGTACGAACTCGCGCTTCATCATGAGACAGACCTGGCTTCGTACGGCATGTCTTTGGGCCGACTGCTGGCTGTGGAAGGAGCTGATGGACCTCAGACAAGAATGATGCCTCAGCCTCAATAGGAGAACTTTATGTGCGGTTAACCAGACAGTAGAGCCTGTCAACACCTGTCCATTTCCAACCTGATCCACAGGCGCACAGTGCTGGAGGAGTTCATCATCGCGGAAGCACCGCCGAGAACAACCTGCTGGTGAGCAGTGGATGCACTGGGTAAGGAACATGCCGCTCATGCAGGCCAAGGATCCGTACTTGGCAGTGCAGTCCGGCCATGAAGCCTGGCATCCTCCTTCTGCAGAACGCCAAGCCTTGAGGTCACAGTGGCAGCTGAAAGGCACTGAGAGGTCACGGAGCAGTGCGCAAAGGCGACCTTCCAGTTCACCCTTTTGAGAAGGCGCATGCTGCCGGCCTGTGCCATGGTCATCCACGATCGCCACCTGTCATTCTGTCTGTTGGATGCCTTGGCGCCCGCACCAAAGCTGGGCTCGCCGCGTCCCAGAAAAAGCGCACGAAATTCCGGCCGAAACACAACCCATGCGACACCAGGAAGAAGAGTTGGATGTGCCGCCGAGGCGAATGGTCTGCGCGGGCGTGACCGGAGATGTTGAAAGCATCATCCGGTTCCTGCACCGGATTGTCTGGGCCCCGCAGGCTCTCTGGAATTCTTCTGCCCTGTTTTCGAACGAGGCAGCAATCCTGGACACGTCTAGACCAGATTCCTTTGGATTGCTTCACGGTGCCTGGACAAATGGCACGCAGGTGAGGGCCTTGGCTTACAGCGCTGACCAGCTCTCGACCCAACGCTGCTTCGCAGTCCAGGTGGAGGTGGAACAGTTGCACCGACAGCTCATGGAGGCCGCACAGGTTTACAATGTGGGGGGCTGAGTGCCGCCACTTGCAATCTTTGTGCCTGGAGCTGGACATGGCTCGAGGACCGGCGGAGGGCAGCAGGAGGCTTGCCACTTCATGCGGTCGTGACCTTAAGCGGATTTTCTCTACTCTCGCATGTAATGAGCTGGGCTCTACTGACCTTCTGAAGGCTTGTGTTCTTTGGCGCACGGCGGCGACACAGTATTGGTTGCAGTGCGCACGAGCCCAAGACCTGTTGGCAAGCCAGTCGCTGAGCCGCTGAATAGTTAGATTCGATTAGTTAGAACAGCTCGATGAAATGCAGGATGGCATTGTTCTCTTCCAGCCTGGCAGCGCAGCGGATCCATACAGGGCGTATGGTTGGCAGCTCACAGTTGATTGGTGGATGTTCTCCGGCATTTATTTGGCCGCTGAGGTGCAGCTCCCATCCTCTGACAGGGCTCCAAAATTTTCCTGACCTGACTGCAGGATTGAGCAACACCCATCGACTAGCGGCCGTAACAAAGTCGATGAATATGTCGGAATCGTCAAGCATCGTTATTGACTTCTGCAGCGGCCTTTTCACAGCTTCGGAGCCTCTTATCGAGCTTGCAAGGCAGGCATAGTCCGCAAATTGCGGCTACAGTGAGGAGAGGTTTTCAACTGCCAGTTGACCGTGCAAACCTTGCGAGAGTTTGCGCGTACTTGCCTTTTGTGGCGGTTGGCTTGTGCGGCACTGGCTTCCGTTCGTGTTCTGAGCTGTTCAATCTGTCTCTCTTGAATCGAATTCAGACGGTACACTCGTGATCTGCGCCGCAGAAGTGGCAGCAAAAGGAGGTTGCAGAAGCTTGAAAGGCCAACAGCCGCGCTGATGTTGAACACTGCATTGTTTCTTCAAGTTCAAGCTGGCCCTCTACTAGTAATACAGGACGTGTCTCGCATGTGATGATCACACGGACAATTGCAGTCGCTGCACGATGCCGTGTGGCTCGTTCGTGGCGTAGTAAAGAGAGTGGCCAACGCTGTGCTGCAGCAGCTTGCCAGAGCAAGGGCATGGCATAATTTTCAAGTGAGTGCATACGAGTAAGGTTTCGATATAATGCATGGTCACTGTAGGTGCGATGCTTTTCAGGCATCACCATGCGATTCAGCGCATTCGCTTCATGTTAAGCTTGACAGGGCCACTAGCCGCAACTAGCCATTCGTGCTGCATGTGAGCGGCTGCCGTCGGAGACCCTTGACCAGGCAGGATGCTCCTCACAATATTCTGGACATGGCCAAGGGAGTCTGCTGAACTGCCCAGGTGTAGTCTTGGCGCGATGCAGGCGGGATGCCGAGTTGGAGTGAGAACGGCTCGGAATTTTGAACTCCGAGGACAATCCGGAGCTGCCCTCGCTTGCCCTGAATCTCAACTTCAGCCTTGAGTCACCTCAGCAGCGTTGGCGAGATATCTTGGCACAGTCCAACAAGGTGCCCCAACCTACTATAGCAGCCGTGAAATCCGTTGACTCGTCTTGTCCGTCAGGAAATGCTGCAGGAGCTGCTGGCATCAAAAGCGAATGGAACGGATTCCAGGCCTGGAGCTGCAACATGCTGCACTATGACAGAAGCACTTTGTGCATTCATGACGTGACCTGCAGGACCATCGAGGAGATTGCCCTGAGCGTTGCCGACCGCATCCTTGCCAGCGAGCCTGCGCAAAGCTTGCTGGAAGTGGACCCTGCCCTGAGCCCGCTGATGAAACCGGTGCCGACCGATGACCTGCTCAAAGGCGCGGCAGTTTCTTGTTTGTCGGTCTGCATGGGATCAGGAAAGGAAAGCCGCATGCGAGACACACGAATGCGAGTTTATCCTGGGTGAACCTTGCAGTAGGGCACGTGCAGGCCCGCAGTTGGAGGACATCCAGGTCACGGGCTGGCACATCTGGAGTGGCAAGGCGGGGTCTGCTCGTCAGACTTCGCATGGTGGAGCCATGTGGAGCCAGACGCGATGCGGTCAGGTCAAAGATGCGAAACAAGCAGAAGAGGAGCTGCGCAAGTCATCAAAGCAGTTTTCTTCTCCCCACGGCAGGGCCCTTACTGCCACAAGTCCGCACGCCGATTCTGCCAGCACGCTTGGGAGCCTTTTGAAGTTCCAGGTTCACTGTCAAGGAGGTCAATGAGCCAGGACTTCGACATGCGGGACTTTGACCATCGCATGCCGGAGCAAGTGAGTGGCTCCTCTGATGACGGTGAGATTTCCCGGAACAGGCCTGGCAGGTTCAGCTGACAGCATCTTGTCGTGACAACGTATGAATGTGCACATGCACCCAGAACTCGCGGTCTCGTTTTCCAGGATGCATGCTGGACTGGAGCTACGCACCACCACGCAGCAATATACATGGATGCGCTGGGATGGTAAGCCGAGAGCTGTGCTGCTCGTGGCAAAGCAAGGCAGGGTGGCCCTGTAATCGTTGAGGTGAAGAGTTCCGGGATTGAGCTGCTTCTTGCTTGCAGGCGATCCTCAGGTTACAAGGAAGCTGAGAGACATAGCCTCGTGGATAGATTCTCAAGGCAGGGAGAGCAGCGGAGTAGCAGTCGAGTTTTCGACAAGTTTTCGAAAAGTTTCTTTGGAGGCTGTCACGTTGTGCTGGAGCCCGAACTCTGGGACGAAGTGCAGGGCAGGAGCCCTGGAATGAAACCGGAGCCCTCACCACGAAAGGTTTGTTGGTGTGCCGGCCCATGCGACTGCCGAAGACTCGTCAGCAAAGTGAAGCGCGAAGAGATGAGCTTCGCTCCGAAGTGGCAGTGGGGCACCTCCGAGGGGCTTCCACCCGGCTTTGCACAGCGTTGCCGCACCTGGACACCCAAGCAAGACAAGCTCGAGGAGCACATTGACTTGGTGATTTCTTTGGGAGGTGATGGGACTTTGTGCTGGACCTCTGGCCTCTTTTCCGGTGCTATGCCGCCAATCATTGCATTCGCAGCCGGGTCGCTGGGTTTCTTGACGCCCTTTCCGCTCTCGGACTGGATGAGCGTCCTGATGCCCATCCTGGGAACGAAGAGCGAGGCCTCCCTTGACACGAATGACAGAGTTGGCCGGGTTGTTTTTCAGGTTTCCAAAGTTTCAGAGGCTTCGCAATCTCTCCCAGGCCCCACACGTGTAGGGTACTTCTGTTGGTGTGCTCATGCACCGGATCACCACAGTCATCAACAGGCAGCCCTTCGGCTGACCCGCTTTTTGCTTCAGGTTCGCTTGTGCACTCTGCCTTCTTGTTGACAAGGTTGCCCCGCCACTGCAGCTTGTTTGCAGAATGCGTTTCCAGATGCGTCTGTACCGGCACGAGGAGGACCCACATTGAATAGAAGCCGTTCAGATCACCTTCGCTTTGGCTTCTGGCAGGACGATCCTGAAAATTCACCTGCCATCCCAGTTCAGTCCATGAACGAGGCAAGGAGACGGATTGGTGTGGTTGCTTTAGCAACACTCCTTGAAGCGGCCGTGCAGGTTCTAGTGCATAGAGGAGCGTCGCCACACCTGGTGAAACTGGATGTGTGTGCCAGCATCTTAACCTGTTGTGACCGAAAAGCACTGACTGTGCATGTTGACGCAGAGCCCTGGCCACTAGCTGGCGTGTCGTTACAAGGTCAACGACAAGAGCGTGACGATGGTGCAAGGGGATGGCCTTATCATGGCGACGCCCACCGGAAGCACTGCCTACTCCTTGGCAGCAGGAGGCTCCATGATGCATCCGGCTGTGCCTGGCATCATCCTGACTCCGGTCTGCCGTGTGCTCAGCTGGCCAACCCCTTGTGAGGGCACGGCTCACTGGCATCGCTGCAGGTCCACATTCCTTGTCCTTCCGACCGGTAGTTCTGCCAGACAGCGCGGCCAGGACCTCAGGAATTCGAAGACAGTATCGTCATGTATCGTCTCTGTCGTAGAGCCAACATTACGAAGCAGCAAGTTGTTGCTGCGACACCCACCCAGCCTGCTACAACCTGCTTTTGTGCACACGCAGGGGCAGGCATGCTTTACGCCCCATACTCTTCCAAAGGTTGCGATTTCTGCGGCTAAGACCTCTTGCCTTTTGGCAGGGAAGGTCTCCGCTTTGACTCTTGAGCATTCCCGGCTATGTCACATTAGGTTCTTGGTTCATCAGTAGGCCAAAAGCGATTTCTGCTGAACCTCCGGAGTCAAACCAACAGGCAGCTGCACCATGTCGCGTCTTGTAGCCCCGAAGACGACGTTCATTTTGCTCAGTGGCAGGTCCAAGTGTGTATAAAAAGGCGACAAGTTCACGAGACACGATGCACGGATGCTTTGCCAATGTCATTCTTGCACACTCTCGTCGGAAAGGTTATTTCCACCATATGCTCCAGTTGCCGGCGTTGTCGAGTTGAGGTTGTGAAAGTTCGAGTTCCCCCAAGTGCTCGGAGCTCCCGAGTTATGGTGGCTGTTGACGGCAAGGCGAGGATGGATCGCACTCGCTATGAGTGTCCGGTGGCAACGGAAGAAACGTGTCAATTGCTTGTAGGACCGAATCGAGCTCAAGCGTGGTGACTCCATAGAAGTTGCTGTTTCACCATATCCGCTGCCGACCATTTGCCGGGCTTCCGCCGCTTGCTTTGCAAATCCAATGCAGGCACCGAATGTTGGGTTTCTTGATGGTGCCCTTGGTGCTGGTGCCCTCAGCACGCTTCTTCCGAGGTCACGAGAGACTGGTTCAGATCCGTCAATGAAGCACTTCAATGGAACCGGCGCTTGGAGCAAAAGGGTCCGAAGTAACAGTCTGCCCGCAGCATAAAGCTTGCTGTTCTTTGATTGTAGGATGTATCGCAGGAGGTGGCAAAGGCCACATGACCTGCGAACACTGTAGCCACACAGCGACAATTTGATCGTGAAGCTCGGGCTTCACATTGCTTACCAAAACTGTTCAATATTGCTTGCAGTCGCTGCAGGATAGAGCCGTCGAGGGCGTCCTGCGATGCAACTGCCTTGCTTTTGGGGGTTCAAGAATCTGAACATACCCACAGGCGACCTATGCACGCGACGCTTTGTACCTGGTTTGTCCCTTTCCTTTTGCCTTCCACAAGTGTTCTTGTGTTTGAATGCTGTCCGATGTAGCAGTAGCTTTCGGGCAGTGTCCAGCACAATCTTCAAGTCGCGGTTTTCCCGAGGAAAAAATGCGCAGCACATGGATGGTGCATGTTTGTGTGTGTGTGTGCGCGCATCTACTTGGATAGGTGCATGAAGCAGCTGCTGTTTTGGTCCTGTCGTTATGTTGGCTGCTCAAGTAGAAAAGGAGAACCCAATCACAACAACGCAGAACTGCACGTCCTCTAGATAGTTTAGACAAGACCCTTAACGTTGCTCTCCAGGCCCCACGTTTGAATATGTGCAAGATCCGTGGTGTGACAAGGAGGGCAGTTTCAGAGACTTCGCCAAGCATTGACGCCTTTCGATCTGATATCACAATGACCGAGCAGTGCACCACTCGCGTGGTCGTTTCTACAGCTGCAGTCCCGCATACTCCCGATCGGCCATGCTGCCCTTTGAAAGGTGCAATGTGGGAGTCATCCTCGGTTGGTGCTAGGAAGCTGTGAAGCTGTTCGTCTTGGGTCTCCGTGTCGAATTTGTAGTGGAATCAATGAGGCACGACGCCTTGGTGTGCCGCACCTGTGGCCATCCCGAGTGAAGGCAGGGGAGATGCCAGAGCTTGCTCGCCAGAATCGAGTCATGCTGTTGGTGGCTTCATGACAAAGATGACAAAGTCTGTCAGGTCTTCTTCCTGGCAATTTTGACGTCAGTCTTCAACTTCAGTGTGTTCCAATACCTGCACAACGCCATGGCCCTGGCACAGTAGACCTGCCAGATCAGGACGCTCGAGCACCCAGGCCAATGTGGCGTACCTGAACTTATCTTCGCCGTCTTCCAATGAAATCGTGTGCAAGCTTCCGCGGGAGCGGTGCTCTTTGTGTTGCCTCTCAGGAAACAAGTGGGTGGATGCGGGGTCGCGCTGAACACAGTTGCTTCTTCGCAGGAAGAGTGCGCCAGCAACCCAGACCCGGCGAGATGCACCGTGGACTTGGAGGATCGGCGTTTTTGGAGAGGCCAATGTGCAACGTAAGTCAAGAGATGTGCAAGTTCGAGTGATGCCCAAGACAACATCGCTTACCTTGACCTTCTTGGCTCTCAGCCGGCTAAAGACAGCGTGAAGCAGACCATGGCTGCCAGCCCTCGATTGGAAGCATCACCATGGGTGAAGAGCCTGCGCCGCCTTCGGGTGCTTCTCTCTGAAGAAAGCGAGATCGCCAAAAGCCCCGTGGATTGCAGAGCAAGGAAGTGGTTTATTGTCCTGCTCCGTGCAAGTTTAGAAACTCTGGGATGACCGTGTTCCGCGGCCCAAGTAACAACCTGGAGTACCATGCAAACCGTTGCAACATTAACCACGTTGTGCGATTGAAATCCAGGCATACAGATAATCTCCCAGCTCCTGGTCCAGCAAGGGCATGTCGAGCCGACATGAATGGCTTTCGGCCGTCAAGCCAATCAGGTTGGGGACATAGGCTCTAGAAGCATTCGCGACGAAAGGTGAGAGCGAACTAATCATTCAAATCAACAGAGCACGTTTGGTCAGTGGGAAGGTTGGTAGTGTTGGGTGAGCAGCACAATGCACGGCGAATGCAGTTGGAAAAAACAGGCGAACCGCAAACAGAAAGGTAAGATGTTGTTTTAACATGTGCTGACCGGCAATCGTACTGCTGCCGACCTTAGTAAGTAGCAAACATTAACAGTTCCTTCCAACTCTGCACAAGCCGGCAAACACCTGCCCCTGCAACAGCCTAATCGTATTGGATTGAGGTCAGATGGCCTGCATCATGAATTCCTACCCCGTTGGGAGGGTTCAACGTAATCCAACCACCTCGCCTGGAGTGTCCGAGTGCGACAGTCTCAACAGCATAAACCCGACGGGTGCGGCCAGAAGGCAGTGATTTTTTCCGCTGGCAATTATCATGAGACACCGCACCGCAATTATTGCTGTTCGCACCCACAACCCGAATACTGCACACAAGTCAAATTTGCGAGACTACTTCGTTTGATTGACTGTCTTGGAAGCCTAAGGCTTCGTGAATAGCGACGACCCGGAGCTCGAGATTCCCGACCGAGAGCTCTCTGACGGCAGCAGTTTGCGAGAGAAGCAGCTGAAGGTCGTTTTGGCAGATCTGCACGAGCAACATCCCGACCATGCTGAGTGTGAAGCAAAAGAGATTGGCCTCCTTGCAGAGTCCACAGTGGAGCTGGTGGGCGTCTATGAGAAGCTGAGTCGTTCGGCCCAGCTGCCAGATGTGAGCGATGTGGCAAAGGCGGATCAGTTCAGGGCTGTTGATGCTCAAAAAGCAGCCCTTCTGGCAGCACGGATGGCCCTCAAGGACCGATGCTCGGTGATCATTGGGCATGGAAGCCCTTTCTGCCCTAGGATGCAGTAGCAAAACCAAACGCTTACAGTTCCGCAGTAGGGGCACGGATGGGGCGCGACACCAATCCCAGTCGGCGATAAAGTTGTTTAACCAGGCATGCATGTTGTGGCCCAAGTATCTCTGTGCCTCAGGCTCTAGTGCTAGAGGGGGAGCGCTGTGCCTTTTGATGGAGCTGTCAGTCTTTAGTTGTCCAAGGAGAATGGGCTCTGGTGGAAGCGAAGCATCGTTCGCAGCAGCTCGAGGAGGAGCGTGTGCAGCAGGAGCCCGAGCCAGACTCGACTGTCCGCAGGTAGTCTTCTCTCCAGCTTTGATCATGCGCTCCTGACCGAAGCCCGTCGCATGTAGATTCTTCGCGCTGTTCCTTCTGCTGCTGGGTTCAAACTGCGCAGGACTGTCGCATTCGGGCCTTGCAGACGGCCTTGGACAAGGCTGTTTCGTCCAGGATTCCATTCAGCAAGTCTTCAACCCCTGTGTACCATGAGCATCTCTGCACTCTAATGCGCTGGATGTGTCGCATCCCTGAGGACAGAAGCTGAGAAGCGTCACCTGGAAGCGTATTCCACAGCGGATGCCGAGGCAGAAGCTGTTGCCAGGTCAGCATGCTGCCGTTGAAGCATGGGTGGCATTTGCCTCTTCAAGAGGAGTGCTTGCACAGTCTACCGAGGTCTTCAGTCTTCGTTTTCCTCGACAAGGGTACATGTTTCTGTTGGTAGATGCAGGGAGTTACGCGAAGTGAAAGCCAAACATGGGTTGCCGAAGCTTCTTTGGACTTGGGACTGCGGTCATGTGGCAAATCACGGCGCTTCAAAAAATGGACACGTCAAAGCCTGTTCCAGAACGGAATCTTGGGGTCAAGTTGCTGACAGGCCGCCGAACAAAGGGGCGAGCTGAGGAGGCGGCTCTCAGATGCGGAGGTCGCAAGGGACCAGGCCATGACTGCCGGTCCTGTCAGACTTTCGCAAGGTGCACCATTTCTTTCTGCAACTTGTGAGCCCTTTCACAGGCGATGGCTGGTCTTGCTGCTGTTGAGGATCGCATTGAGGAGGTGCGCCAGCTGGCCGATCGGCGAGAGGAGGACCACTGAGAAGTTCAGAGTTCTTCGACGGATGAGGCTGTGAAATCAGCAGGACTTGCTCGCCCAGCTGGCCGCTCGCGAGGCACAGTTGGAGGACGCCGTGGTGCCAAGCCCCGACTAGACTAACGCCTCAGGCCTGCGACCTGAGTTGGTTGCTGTGTAAGCTCAAGAGGAGCTGCAGCAGAAGCTCGGCAACAGAGAGGACGAACGACCGGAGATGCCAAGAGAGGTCGGCACTCGCGACGTTTGCTCACGTGCTACCCACGTAGCCTTTGGAGCATTTGGAGGACCCCGTGGCCGTGGTCCCGCGAACGAAACCCAGCTTCCGGCTGCAAGGAATGCCCAGCGGAGGCACGTTGACTTTGCCGCCTCACAGATCTCGGTGCTCAGATGTGCTCTCTGTGCGCAGGGCTCACGGAAGAATCGCACATCCACGGCGTGGGCATGGTCATGGCCACGCCGCGGCTGCACTACGACCCGAAGCCGAAGCCTGCCGTAAAGGCGGTGGATCCGAGGCCACGACACGTGAATTCAGCGATTCCGACTCATCCACAGCATGGCTGCCTCCTGCAGGCAATCCAAAAAATCGACGGGTGCGGCAATGCCAATGGATTTGAAATCCTTAGGCCGGAATGCGACCTCTCCACTGTGATTTTGCACCTGTGCAGCATGGGTCAAACCAGCTGCTGCGTCGCAGGAAAACTGCTCAGCGGAGGAGGCATGCTTGGAAAGTAGGCGGCGGACCCAGTAATTTGTCTCTATTCCATGCTTGACTGCCGGATGATTGAGACTTTCATGACGCCGGTGGCAACGGCTGTCCACGGAACTGTTTCTTCTTTGTGCTGTGCCTGCCTGTGCTCGTTAGTCATGGTGTGTCAACCCTGCAGCAAGCAACGGACCAAAGCAGTTCAGATGTCGGGCCAAGCCTCTCTTTAAAGTCGCAGAACGGCGTTGGCAATGTCCTGCTCGTTCGATCTGATCCTGCAGTGTCTGCGGAGTCTCACGCGTTTCTTTTGACTTTAGGATGGAGGCGATCGCAGTTAGACCGCTTGTCAACGCATGGCAAGATCGACTCCATCCGACGCCAAGATAATGGACTAGTGTAGTTGGCATGGCACTCGCCGACGGTCCAAGACCCGAGGGAGTGGCATCAGCAAGGGCATGGTTTGCACTTGGGAACTTGCGCACGCGTGGACGGACCTCATACTTGAATCTGCTGTAACTACTCTCGTTCTCAACCTTTGAGTGATGAGCCCTGCCCAGCTGATGGCAGCTGGCTTTGGAAGATTGCAGTGGGCATGATGTGGGAAGATGAGCTGCGTGAATCTTTCCTAATGTCAGTACAGGTTCCAGCTGAGCACGAAAAAGATCAGCTGTGCAAGACGGCTGTGTCAATGCTGTTCCACTGCTTCAGAAATCGTGGTACAGCCACGGCCAGCTGCGTTGAGTTCATTTACATGCTGTCCAGCCAGGTTTGAATCTGACGACCCCCTGCCCGCAGCTCCCGGATTCAGTCAAAGGCCCGTCTTCGCAAATCTAAATCACAGAGATCGGCGGAAAATCCTGCGTGAGCACCTGCCAGGTCAGACATGTCGGGCCCTTGCCAGAAGGCAGGTTTGTGGACGCGTTTTGAAGTTCAAGTTGGCTGTTCAGGCCACAATCCATGGCTTCCACTCCGGGCCATGTCCGGAGACCTGGGGAGCCTTCATACGGTGAATGTGGGCTCGGGTCTCGGCGAGTGTGCCGTGTCCCACCGCAGCTCCAAATCGAAGTCTTCTTTTGAGGTGTTCATCCTTTCAGACTTTGGAGCATCTTGTTTCTCATCCTCACGTCGCTGCTCAGCCTTGCGATTCTCATTCATGACTGAGAGTGCGGTGTAGAAGGTGACCTTTGCCTGATACCGGATCTGGGCTTATTTATGTCTCTGCGTAGGATCTGGCCCTTCTCGCAGAAGACCAGCGACCGTTCATCTTGCCGCAACCTACGGCCTGCTTAGTGGAGACCTCCGAAGAGCAGCGTGCTGAGCCGAGGTCGATTCCCAACATGAAGTATGCTACTCCTTGTTTGTGGGACTGCTTGACGTGCCTGCAGCCCAGAGTGTCGTGTAGCTCTCCTTCTCAGTGTGAGGGGCGAGGCTGCCCCCCGTAGGTGTTCGAGGACGACAACAGACACGGCGTATTTGGTCGCAGAATCGCTGCGTTCTGGCCGTGCTGGTGCAAGCCCAAGCAGCCCTGCGTTTGTTTCGGCTCTTATCAGGAGGACCAATCTTCAAGCTTGGGTGGCCGGAGTCACACGATTTCAACACAATTTGCAAATTCTAAAGCGGTTGAGGAGTTTGTGTTCTTGCGAAGTGCGAAAGACTAAATGGGGAAATACGCCCCCAGACAACTGTCCAAGCCTCCGGTTTCACCGAGATCTTGAAACTTGTAAACGAACTTGGCCTGCTTCCTGCTAAGCCTTGTCTGACTTGACGGACAGGTGCTGTGTATAGTGTGCTTGAGGTCATGCTTTGGTCGCTCTTCCAAACCGTTGCTTTCATGGTGGTGCGCCTCCTCTGTTTATCTTGGTTGGTTCGATTTTGGTCGAAGTCATTTCCCGGAGTCAAGCTACAGGTGATGTATCCGTTCTCGCTGCTGGTGTGCATGGGGCCCAGTCTTGTACGGAGTTGCTGCTCACCTGGAATTCCATGTCTTGAGGTGTATATGCTCCGGTGAAGATGTCTCGAATCATGGCTGGAACCTCGAAGCATTTTGACGCGAGAGGACGATTGCACGAGATGTGAATTTCAGTTTGACTGAAAGAACTGACAGGTCTTTCTTTCATCTATCCTTTGTGCGATGTGGGCCGTTGTTTTTGTGGTCTTCACCTCGCTGCTAGACACCCATGCGCGTCAACCTCAGCTGTCTCCCTTTGAGTGATGCGCAGACGGTCCCCACTGGACAGCTTGGCAAGCTCCGAGCTGGCTGCTCAGGTATGCGGTCTTGTGGGGCGTGTCAGAGCCTGGCTCGTCGACCAGCTGCCTCTGTCTTTGCGAGTTTCCCCTCAGCAGGCTCTCGGGACTCTTTTTGGGGTCTGTGGCCTATGGCCGTTTCAGAAGTACGGGCTCTCGCGACACCCTAAGAGGGATGCCTTGGCGCGTCGTGGCTCTGGAGGCCGGTGGTGCTGCGAATCGTGGTTCTCGGGATTGGTGTGCATTTGCCTCATTTCCGCTCCGCGACTTTCTATGTGCGGACGAGCGAACAGCTTCTCAGGTGCTGGCATTCGATCAACTTGACATTGAGAGCCTTGAAAGGGCTCCGGCGCGCTCAGTGGGCCAATATGTTTGGGCCTCGGGCACCGGCCTTCTATGGGTCCGTCCTCGGCTGTGTTGGTGGAGCCGAGGTTCAGTGTCCTGTATTCTGTTCCCGTGGAAGCGTTTCCTGTGGTGTGGGAGCGGCCCCAGGAGGGTTTACCCTGCTTCGGCACGAGAACAAATGACCAAGCTGTGTGCATAAGCTTTGCAGGAGGCCGGCGGGGGTCCGGTGAAATGGCGAACGGAGGGCGAGGCGCGCGAGATTTGCCTTGTTTATCGGAGCAATTCTCGGCCATTCAAGGCCATGCAGTCAGAGCCTGCCTTTGACCCGTTCTGCCTGATGGACTGCTTCTTGCATGACGCTTGAACTCGACGCGTTGCATTGCATTTCATTTCAACAATTCAATGCATACACTGCATGGTGTTGCAGGACGAGCAGCCAGAAAGTGTCACGACCCAAGAGGGGAAACACGGGGCTTCGATTCCGTACATCGGATCTGTTGCGGGAGGCCTGGACTCGGGCAATCATCGCGCCGGTGCCAGTGAAGGAGAGCTGTTACTGAAGAAGGTCAAGCGCGATTCCCCCTGCGCGATCTCCCAAATACTGCCTGTTGATAATCCTGAGCAGTCAGGACGACTCGCGCTTGAGCGACGGGGCCTCAGTTGGGGAGGTGTTTCGGGTTGGATTTCTTGACGCATCTGTCATGAGGAACGAAAGGACAGAGCATTCTTCGCTAGGAGAGACGTTTTCCTTTCGAGCCAGCAACAGTCTAAAGCAGCTGGAAGCATGATCGAACATGTGCCTAGCAATCTAGCATTTTTGATGGCAGTCGATTGTCATGTAGAGTCAAAGTTTACATGTCGATTCGCTGCGTGGCACGCAGAATCCGTCAACAGTGATGCCAAAGCCGAAGTACTAAGTCACAACAGATTGTGGCGGTTGGGAATGCGGCAGTGATTGTTCGAGCTGTGCATGGCTTAACTTCTTCCTTGGCACATAAGGTTTGGGAGCCGTACTTGGGCACTCTGGACATGGAGATTGGCATCCCTCCCGAGCTTGCGACAAAGTCGTCCCGGCTTCAACATAAACGCTTGCCAGGCTTCTGCGGTTTTCCACGTCCGGTGGGTGGGGCATCGTTCTCGGAGCGAGTGAGCTTGCCAGGGCATGTGGATGTGCGTGTCAAACCAAGGCATGGGAAAGAGACACGGACTGCGAGACCGACTCTTTGAAAAACAAGGAGGAGGTGGAGCCTGTCGTGCAGGACTGCGAAGTGATCTCGTGGTCGTCATGCCTCAGTGCTGATGTTGTTGTTGCTGCTGCTGTTGACAGTCACAGAGAAGATCATGGTGATGCTCCTGCCATGTGGGGACGAGATTAAACTTTAAAGAGGTTCAGGTTAGTGATGTAGCAGCTACAGCGCAAAGCAATGCATGCAGGAAGTGGGAATCACTACATCCTGCAGCCCCGCGCTTTCACTTTTCTGCTCCTTGCTGCGCATGCGTGCTGTCTGGCCTTGGCAAGCCGAGGATCTGACCAAAGTTGTCAGAACGGAACGCCACAAGGTGCGGACCGACACTTTACTCGGTAGAGTCTTCTTTCGACTGCGGCTTTCGGCCTTGTAGAGGTATTTGGTCCCGGAAGGCCAGCACTTTCACAAATGGCGGCAGTCGATGCCTCTGTTTTGTGGCGCAGGTCAAGAAGCGGCCCCCACCAATGCTCTTTCTTCACACAGAGGAAACGGAGGAGGTCTGTTGATGTAGTTGATGTATTCCCCAATAGATGGCATGCAAGGTAACGTCGGGCTCGCTCATGAAAGTCGCTGTTGCCAGAGCATGTTGCGGTGGCTGCTTTTTAGTTCCTGTCAGGACGAGGACTTAGCAATCTCAGATGTGCTCTTCCCTGAGTTGTGAGGGTTGAAACCTTATGAGATGTTTCGGGTAAGCTGTGAGAGGATAGGAGAGCAAGCTCATACTGGTAGCTCTGGTTTGCCGGGATGTTGCAGGGGGAGCCGATGGGAGCATTAGCACTCGGACTTGAGGTTGCAAGGCCTGCGAGATTGGGAGAAGGATCCCGGTGCCAATGGCAGTCAGCCGTGGACCTGGAGCACAATAAGGGGGAAGGGCCAAAGCACCTCTGTTCGACGTCGAGTCTGCCGTCCGAGGCCGGCATCGGCTTCAAACACCTTTCACCGGCGGCTCTCGGATGCTCAGGATATTTTTCACACAGGAGCGCTTCGTCGCTTGCGAAGATCTGTGGTTAATTCACACCGGCAGCTCGACAGACGGCCCGTTCGTGCAGGCCTGTCAGATCTGCGCCCGCCAACTCCGGCTTCTGGTGCATCAGGGCCGCCATCGGCCTCTGTATCACGGCAGCCGACGCCAACTGAACAGAGCGCAGTTCCCAGCTGGCCTTCACCGTAATTGAGCCCCCTGCGGCACGCTGCACGGTAGCTTGAATCTGTCACAACTTCGGTTCCTTGGGGCTTGCTTGTTGTATGTCTGGACAAGGCCACAGAACCGCCGGGGCAATCATCGTCGGGCGCAGGGTGTTGACGCCTGCCGGCAAGTCTGGTCAAGCCTGCATCTCAGATTCTGCAGATGACGCTAAACACTGTTGCCAGCAGGCCCGCTCCATAACACAACACAAGATGTCAGGTGTGGCACTTCTTAACGTGCTCGCTGTCACATCGGGTTCGGGATCGGATGCGGTCGGATGTGCAATGGAGAACATGGAAGAGCAGCATTGTCTAATCAGCATACAAAGAAACAATACTCTGGTACGGGTGACTGGTGCCAAGCATGCTTTCGCTTGACCCTTCCGGTTCGCGAGCGTCTGTGGTTTGTCCACGAGACGTCGTGGGGGTCAGTACCACCTCTCGGGCGTGGCTGAACACTCGAAGTCGTGCTACGAAGGATACGAAACATGTCAGCTTGAGCAGTCTCAAGATCGTGTAGAAGTCATTTCGACATCTTTGGGGCTCTGGGGCTGGCAACAATTCTTCGTGCTCCAACCGGCCACAACTCTTTATCTCCGGTGACCTGAGGCTGCTCGGTGAAACGGCCTTGTTTCAACTTGTTTCATGGTGTGATGCGATGTGATGCAGCAGGTGTTGCTTTTCAATGTGGTAGCTTCAAGTACGAACCACAACACGCGAACGTAAACGGCTGCAGAGGAACGCAGGTTTTGCAACAGATTACGCCTCTCCAGGGCAGGTGAAGTTGCCAGTTGACGGATAAAGATTCATACCGAAGCCTTTCCAGGCACGATCCCAATGTAGTGGTGGAAAGTGTGGATGTTGAGGACCCGCAGCTACGACCTCGCTCCGTATAGGACGGAGGTGTGGGTGATGAGAGACGTGACTTCACTCGTGCAAAAAGTGGCGAGTGTGCTGCTTCGGATAAAACATGAGAAACACGGTTTCAACTTGTCAGGCAAGCGGCGTGCGTTGTCAAGTTTTCAGAGTCCGAGACGTGATGTCTGGTTGCTTGCACATCCTAGAGCGGACATCGTACGAACTTGCATCAACTTCCAAACTTAGTTTCGGAATCGTGCTCGCATGTGATAGGCTGGTAGCACAGGCCACGTCGGTGATTGCAGCATATCATGAGAGGAATGTACGCCAACCATCAGGAAGTACGGACATGATGTCTGCCGCTGCCGCTTTTTCAGCCGAACCAATACAAGCAGCCTCGTTGAAATTCCAATGCCCACGGCTTCGAGGTGTTGTGCCTGCTGCACCACAAGCGTGCTTGCTTCCTCATGTGTCTGACCGTACCCAGCAGACCACCTTCAGAGAAGGAGCGAGAAGGGATGAAGGAACTGAGACCGCAAGGAAATGTGCTCGTGTATGCACCACTTGGGAGGGTGAAGAAGGTTTGTACGAGCATTTATCGGCCCCGCTATGCACCGCCTGGATCTTCATGTTGTGAAATCAGCAATCCAGTGTCGGCGGAAAGGCATGGGTTTGGGAGCAGCACTTGTCTTGTTGAACAAGGGGGGGTTACGGATCTAGTACTCAAGGAATATCAAAGTCCAGTATCGGCCTCTGTGCTTGCTTGCAGCTTTTCTGAGCTGGCAAAGGCGCGTGGTTCCAGATTGGGCCCTCCGAGCCCACCGTTCCTCGTGTGAGCCAGGGATGGCTTAGGCTCTGCAGCCTGGCGCGTGGTTTCACTAGGATGGGACAAGTGAAGCCAGCCGCATCCCGTAAAGGGGAGACCCCACAGCACTCCCTGCACATGTTTCATTTCTGTAGAGAGGCGATGTAGTCTGGACATGCAGTGACGCCGCATGTTCCCAGCCGCGTCTACATGGCCCAAAGAGACCTTGAGCAGTGGTAGACCGGACAGAGAGTTCTCCTTGGGCTCCTCCCCGGCTCTGCGGCATGTCACGCAGCAGTTTCGCGGCGTCGGACGCGCCGACAGTGTCCATCATTGGTGTCTCCAATGTCGGGGCATCCAGAGGGCGCTCTCTGCTCTTGTGCAGCCCCTAGACGACTGTCATTCTGCAACAAAACGCACGAGTCCGCTTTGCCTTGTGATGTGTTGCTGCGACGCCAGGTCTCGCGAGCGGGTATCCTCCAGCCAGGCCATCCAGACCGAGCGGCCACCCAGGGCACCCCCAACATGGCCGGCGGTCCTGGTCAGCCTGCTTCACAACCTCAGCACCTGTGGCCGCAATGAGGGTGCCGAGGACTTTACTTGTCAGTTTTGAGTAAGTCTGTCACAGTCTTGCTTCCTACATTTCATAAGTCATGTGCGGATGCTATACAACCCTTATGCTCTCCAATTCGGTCTCAGTCAAGACGATTATGATGTTGTGTGCAGTGCCCTGCATGGTGTTTTCAACGAGTCATTCAAGCAATTGAAGGTTATCGTCGTTAGTGAAATCATTCCGGAGGCATGGTCTGCGCGAGTCCGAAGGCTTCTAGCTTAAAGCTGTGGGCTTCGGGTGTGCCTCTTGTTTTTGTCCTGGTTGAGTCGCTGCAAACCAGATGCAAAAAAGAGTAAGTCTGAGTGAGTGCAGCGATTCGGTGCCCGCAAACGATGGGTGTCAGCGGTGGAATGTCACGAACGGAATGGGCTTACCAGGCTCCAGCTAACATGGCTTCGTGCCTGGTGCGTGTTTCTGTTGGCTGGCGGATGGTCTGCGTTTTGTCAAGAAAGCGCCCTGATCTTGGTGTTACCTTGCAGCCCGGTGAAGATCCACAGGCATTCACAAGACTCGCAAGTGCATGCCAACATCGCAAAACATGATTGTGGGGTCATGGTGGATACCAGTAAGAATTGCAACCTAACACCCCTGGATTCCGGGAGCTCGCTGGAGGTCGAGTTTTCGTCTACTTCCTTAGGCCACTGCTCTACGAGGTGATTGTGGCTTCTAACAGCGTGTACTGTGAGCTCTTTGTCTTCGATTGGGCCGCCTGCAGCCCACCCTCGCTTGTTTTGAGGCAACCGCTCAGAACATCAGCGGCTGCCTTGACCTGTTGCAACCTGAAAACAGGATCGAGCGACATGAAGCTTACAAGCTGGAGCCCTGTGAATTCCTTTCATTTCGGGATTGGTATGTGTTGAACGGTTATGAACCGTTGTTATTTGTAGAAAGTGCCAACGCCTGGCAGCAGAACAGCTTGCTGGGGTGTATAGGCGAGCCGACCGTGGCCATGCCAACAGCCGTCCCGTGAAGGTGACCTCAGCAACCAAAAGCTTTAGACTTTAGACTGATTTGGGTACTGAGTGGTCCTCGCACAGTAGCTAAGCGATGCTTGGCCCTCGAACCGAGGTTATGACCTTTGGAAGCAGACATGCCCTGAAACCTTGACCCGGCCCGGCGAAGCTCTTAATGTATTGGATGTCGGAAGCTGAGGTATGGGTGCTGCCCTGAATGTGTGGCTGGAGGTATGCAAGGAAGTAGTCGGCGAGCAGGACCTCAAGCCGAACCCTGATGGAGGGGAGTCCAGTGAAGCGCAAAGATACTACGGGCGCTTGCTCGCAGCCAACGCAGTCTGCGAGTTGATCACCAGCCAGCTTGTTGGGGTGATGAGTGACAAGTATGGTCGAAGGCCTATCCAATGCTTGGCTCAGGTTGGACAGGTGCCCCGCCGCCTTATAACCACCAGACGGTGCTTGCATTAATCGTGTGCAGCTTCGCCTAAGCGTGAGCAGGCATGCTAGCAGAAACCGTAGAAAGTGGACATTGCTGTTGGCAGGTGCAGTTTTTCATGTAGTCGTCAGCAACAGCAAAGGAAGATGATGCAAGAGATAGTAGGCAGCAGCCGAACACGCGGCAGGGTAATCCGCAGTTTTTCATCGTGTCGTCGTAAATGTGTTCTGACAGCACAGACATGTGACCCGTGTCGTAGGCATGTCAAAGTGGTCGTTCTTAATCGCCGGCGAGGCGAGAACAGAGGGTTCAGCCGTGTTTAGAGACCTTCTGTATGGCATGTAAGAAATATCGTTAACGGGGTGTGAATTACAGGCAAGTATCAGGCCACGTCATTTCACGGCAGACGACGTTCTGTGCCTTCGGCACTTATGAATGATCTGGTCTAGCTGAAATAGAAGTGAAAGTGAAACTGCAAAGCAGGTGATAGATTACGGCATCGCTGGCCTTTGTCTACCCACCTTGGGCATTGTCAGACAGATCCCTGCGGAAGTTGCGCAGGGCTTGCTATTTTGCTCTCGTGGGGTTGCTGGCCTTCTCGGCAACTACAAAGTAACGCTGCAGTCCTACACGGCGGACATCTCCAGTGCCGAGGAATGTCCCGACAATCTAGCGGCCTTGGGAGGTGCCATGGTGGCGGGTATGTGCGCAGGCCTGTAGATGTCTCAAAAAAACATGTTGACAAGCCTGGGAACAAACAGACAATCATGAGAACTCGGTTATGCATGCCACGACTTCTCTTGCAGGCAGCCTTATTGTTGCATTGGTGCAGTCAATGGCAATATCGTTTCGGGCCTGCTACTTCACAGCGGCAGCCCTGAACGTGGTCATAATCATCGTAGCTTCTTCAGCTGCAGAAGGTAGCCAGGTTTCTATTTACACATGCAGATTGTGCACGCATACCTGAAAAGTAAGGTGAAGACAGCCTGGAGAGATATCGCACCACGGAAGGAATTTCGTTGCAGCGAGGCAAACCCAATATCAGCCTTGGCGGTGCTCGGCGTGTCTCGCGCAATGGTGTTGGCCTCATCGTTTGGCTGTCAACATTACGGGCGGTTTCTTGTGTTGAAGCAAGCAAAAAGTAAGTGCAGAGTACAAGGCAAGCCTCTGATTTTCGTGGGGCCCAGGTTGGCCAAGCACAAAACTTCGGATTGCACTCAACGTCCCTGACCCCTGCAGAATGCTTGCATCCTTGCGAACAACAGATGCTTGTAGAGGTCCTTTCCAAGCGAGTTCTTCCCTCCCAGTCCCAAGCGGCACGCCAGCACCTGCAGCGGGTGTGTGTTTATTCTGCTCTATACTGTAAATCATCTCGTTTTGGGTTCGGCCTCAAGCTGTTGATGCAGTGTTGCTTGCCTTGAGCCGTGCTGATCTGTGATTAATCAGTGCGTCTTTCTGTCTTGTTTTCGACCGTTGTCTGATGTTGTGTCGCTAGTCGCTGTGGCTGGTTCAGCTGCTGCCGTTGGAGTTGCAGCACGGTGCCTTTTATTTGTGCGGGTCTTTCGTTGTGGCATTGGTGTTGCTGTTCCTGCTGCTGCGCGTGCTTCTGTCGTTGCTTGAACTGAGCGTGGACATCGCATCAACAACTCGTTTTTCGGTATAAGTCCGGCCAGAAGGGCAAAAGGTTGCGGCTTCGCCACAACGAGCCTGGGCAGCTTTGGTATGCTATGCTCACGAATGTTTCTCAGAGTCTCCACTGCACCGCCTCCTTCCAAGATGTCATCCACTTCAGGAGCCTGCCTACCTGTAGCCTGAGGTGATCTACTCCATCTTGGTCTTCCTCAGTTCTTTCGGGTTGAATATGATGACAAGCACCCTGGATTTCTATTGCCAGAAGTTCTTGAAGATGGACAAGCGCTTCTACATACTGCTGGGTATGGTTTGGGCAATGGAGTCGCTCTTCATTCTAGCCGTGGTCCAGCCATGTCTGACCCGCAGATTTGGCGAAATCGCTACTCTCACGTTCAGTTTCGCGTCCCTCAGCATGTTTTACTTGCTGTTCTCTTTCCTGACGCCGAGCACTTGGGCTTTGGCATTTGCTGTCATCAGTTTTTTCGCCATCGGCTCAATGTGCTACCCGATTGCAATGGGGCTAGCTGCGCGAGAGCTGCCTCCTCAACAGCAGGGTACGCTTCAGGGAGCAATGTCTATTTTAGAAACTCTTGCGAAGATCTTTGCCCCCCTGCTTGCTTCAGAGGCGCCTTTGCTGCAAACATTTCTAGCCCTGCAAATAGTCTCGCGGCCTTGTTTTGGCCGGCCAACGATTCAAGTGTGAATCCCAGGTGCTGATTCCAAAATTCAAAGGCGAAGGCCAATTTCATGGCATGGTTTATTTCGTTGCGTCAATGCTGATGCTTCCTGGCATATGTTGGAGCTATGGGTTGACGAAATATACATGCCACGTAGATCCAGACAGAGTCGGCACAGATTCGCAAATCTCGGTAGAAATGCAATGAAGAACTTGGAGGGCGACCCATCGACTCGATTCGACTTCCGATTTCGACCCAAAGAACGAAAAACAGATACTATTTCTATAAGACTTTGAAATATCAGAATGAAATAAATAAAAGATATCACGATAATTATCTATGATTTAGATTCATACAATATATTTTTAAGACAAACAATAAACATATTTTCGATACCATTAAATTCCATGCATCCTATAATCTATTTTTCTTTCAATTTCAACTTAAATAGATCTCATCGATCTAAATGAAAAGAATATTTATTCAAATTTTCTACCAACTTTTGATTGAATTTGACTTATAGCAAATACCTTATATAGAAGAGATATGATTTCAAGAAAAATATGATTAATATATAAATAATATATCTTATATATTTTTTTAAGAATTTTAAGAATCATAATTATAATATATATATTATTATCAAAATCATATGGTCATCTATTATATTCATTTCTTTATTTCTTGATTTTATTTTATAATCGAAAAATAGAAAATTTTTATTTCTTAAATGAATTGAATATATTTATGAAAATACTAA
>CAJNDV010032557.1:21399-37758 GCA_905221635.1 Symbiodinium sp. CCMP2456 | reverse complement strand
CCAAGCCCATGCTGAAAAAAGGGTTTAGGGAGAACTAAGGGTTCTACTCGTGGTTGGAAGGTGTCGGGTTTAGGGCTTGACGGTGGATTAGCAACGGGACCGGGGCCTAAGTTTCTACTTGCATGTTTTTGGGACTTAGCAGACTTAGCAGTTAGGGCCTTCAGAGTTTCGGGCTTTCAAGGTTTAGGGTTTGGAAGGTTTAGGTGACTTCGAGATAGGTTTTTTTTGTCAAGCTCTGCGGGCCAGGGAACGCAGCAACTGGAGATTCTGGAGGCGCGGGCGGACCCGACGCGTCTGGCGCGGGTGCTCCTCGAGGCGAAGACTCAGAAGTGTGTTGCGTTGCCACAAGCTCAAACTGAAAACGATGATACAGGCAGGCCAGCCATAGCCGCTTGCGAGTTGGTAGGCTGACGAGAGTTTTGTGTCTCGCGTCTGCGTTTCAGCCGGAACATTCTCAACTTAACCTTACGCAGGGGTCTTGACTGACTCGTGTACTACATAGCTGCAGTATCCTTTCCACCAACACTGAATTTGGAATATTTCGGCGCCTTCACTCTCAACTCGGCCGTCGCCAAGCCAACTGAAGTGGATGTTGCGCCGATTGCCGAGAAGATGAAGACAACTTAGCCTCTGAGGACATTCCTAGAATTGGGGCCAGAGGGATTCAAGCAGGCTGTGCCGGGGTGTTAGGCCAATTATCTTCATGATTCTGAATACGGTCCTTTTATTTTCAGAAGCACTGCAGAGCCAGTGGCCCTCAACCCTAAACGGCAACACCGCCTGAACTTCCTTGAGCCCGAAGACCGGGCTTCAACCCCTTGTTTCATGTAACCGCCTGAAAGATTAGGGTTTAGGGTTTAGGGTTTAGGCTAGCCATAAAATCCCTTGGCGTTCCTTGATGTGATGTCATATGCCTCCGTGCCGTTAACATATCATGACAGCTCCTACATTTGGCTTTGTAAACCCCCCCTCCCTGCCCAAAGCCCGTCAAGCCTTCCAAGCCCCCAAAATTGACATCCGCAGAGTTGTTTGTAACAAACCATATGGGTGGTTGTCAAAATTAGGGTCCCGTTTTGGGTCCTTATAATAATACGGCACCTAATATTTAGGGTACCCAAAAAGGGACCATAACTTTGACAACTCCCCATATCATGGCAACAACCAAGACCCTATCTGTCTAATTCTGTATGCCTCTACATGGTACAGTAGGTTTACTTTCGAAATAGCTTTCGCAGTTTATTTATATACATCTTAACCCACGAGCTAAGCCCCAAATGTCTAACCCCTACAGTTCCTAATTCTTGAAGTCAAGTCTTAATTTCCGCTGCCGAAGTCATGACTCGCCCCCCAAAAACTAGACGCATGCAACCGGCCTGCGCGGGCAGATTCTGAATTCCCGATTTGTCATGCCCGGGCTAGGTATTGTCAGATCCCGTGCTATGTGGAGCTGGTATGCTTTGCGCATGTCCAGTTTTTATGATCTGTGCTGCAGGTTTGAAGCCCCATGGCCGCTGCAAGTTTAAATCGTCGGTTCGAACCCTCCTACGATGAGTTTGTGGTATCGTCAGACGGGGAAAACTTTTTTAAAAACTTCAGGCTCTTTGAACAGGGAGCCTCCCGAACCCGAGACCTGCAAACTCTGAACTCGGACGTTCCGTAAGCCCGGCAAGAATTTTGCAAGCTTCCCATGGCGGGCTATGGTGAAGCTTGCAGTGACCTGTTTGAAAGGGCGTGCAACCCTGGCAACACAACTCATGCTGAGGCTTCTATGAGTATTCCTTCGCGGGTTCAGTGCTCAATCCGAGCTCGCCTGCCCCGGCAGCTGGGCCCTCGCGCTTGCAGCAGAGCTCTATATTTTTTGAAGACTGCACAAAGTCATGTTCGGAACCCCATGTCATCGTGCAGATCACGCCACGAGCTTGAGAAAGCACTACATTGCATAATCGTGGACAGCAATAACCGCAAACGGTTGCACACATAGCCGTCCTTGTAGTAGGCATGGCTCTGAAGGGCGCCCTGGAGAACATTACAAGGAGGACCCTTACGAGCAGCAGCAAGCACTGAAGCTAGCTATGAAGCAAGCTGGCCATAGCCCAACTAGGTGGCCCACCTCACAACAACACCAACAACAGCAATTACAACGCTAGCAACAGCCTACATTGTAGTAAAACAACACGCCCTGAGTAGCCCAGCTTCCGGACGAGTTTTTCATCCCAGGATTTTGCTTGGGCATCACCGCCCAACAACAGCGAGTTGGGCTTCTAGACCAGGAGGTTTCTTTTTTGGGTGACTTGAGGTTCAGAGTTGACGGGTTTCGGTTTATGGTTTCGGGACTTAGGGCGAATGAAAGTTCGGATTTAGCGATTGCGGCTAAGGGTTTAGAGCCTCGAGGTCAATTTTTCGGGCTGCGAGTGAAGGAAGGATTCGTTCAGCTGCCCTCTGCGTTGCTCTCATTGGCTGTGTTGAGGTTGCAAGGGCGCGCGGTGCTTTCTGAAGTCTAGGTTTAGGGTCACTACCAAGTGTCATACCCGAAGCTACGACGCCTCCCAACGCGTTGTGAGTTCGGGCGCTTTGGCTTTGCAACTTCCTTTCCAAGGCTTGGGCTTCGGGGCTTCAGTCTTGGTGTTTCAGTTCAGTGGATCCGGTTTATTGTTACTCGTCCTGCGGATTTATCGGGCAACTATGGGTTTGAGGGGGACCTACCGAACAATCGAAAAACATGCAAGGATCACCAGCGCCGCTTCCAGGGTGTTGCGACAGAGTCAGAGTCATTGAAGCAAGCCTGGAGTTTTCGAGTGGGTTCGGTTTCGGGGTTTAGAGTAGATTTTTTGACATTAGTATCGAAATTAATGATTTAGGGCATCATCTCTGCGATGGACAGTTAGATTGCGGGCTTGAGAAATGCGTCCTAGGGCCCAAAGTCTCTAGAAGCTTCGTAGAGCCTTCGGTGTAGAATCCTCAGCGCACCATATTTTTGTATAAGCCTTATAGCAGCACCGCCCCACGAGCCACCTTGAAACCCTCCAGATCACTTGAGGAAGCTTCGCTGCAAACCGGGCTGATGATGAACCCAGGCTGCAAGGAGATGCTTGTACCTCGGAAACTGTAGTCTTCACTCTTTGCCGTGCAATTTACAAGCCCGAAACCATGAGCATGGAAGCTGGATTCTGCTATGCTTCTCTGGAAGTACTGTAATCGAAGATTGATTTACATAGCTTGGCTGGAAAGCCATTCACGATTTACCAATGGTTGTGTTCTCAGTAAAGTTGTGTCGCAAAATCATGGCTCTCATGGTTGCAACGGCACTGTAAGTATGAAAGTTTGACTGTTCCTCACCATGCATTGATCGTGGCGCAGAACAGGAGGCTGTCGAACTGCAACATGATCGTGAGATGGTGATGATGCTGCTGGCGAGGTCTGTGCTGTCATATGTTGCCATGAACCCGTGGTGCACTAAGGACGCCGTGCTGTATTCTCTGCCCTTCAACTTCTCCTTCTATGGACAAACATTTGACCAGGCCACCATCGCACGAAGAGGGTTAATTTGAGATTGTGTTGAATGGTTCTGCCGTAGACACCCTGGACCCCGCAACTTTCGCGAGTTTTGGGTTTCGAGACATCCGGACTTGATTGGGGGCCTTGGCAGCACAATGCGGCACGGACTCCAACTTAGAGGGCGGCTCAAACGGAAGCATCGGAAAATTCAGGCTTGCCGACGGGTTTCAAGACTCCTAGCCGTTCTATGAGGATGTTCTATGTCGAGTGGGTTTCGCCATGATTGCAGAATATGTAAAGCTTCCCAGAGTCTATCCGCAACAACTCAATCTCCAAGTGCTCTCTATCCTTCGTTGTAGAAGCTTGAGAAGTCAGTAGTGCCTTTCCTGAGGGTGGTATCATGCTCTAAGATCCTGTTCCAGCTATTGAAGCACTCATATGACGTCCCCAATGGCAACTTGAAAACATCGACCTGCATTCAGAGCCCTAAATGCCAGAGTCCTTACTATGACGATCCCATCAACGGGCCCTGGATTTTCGGAGACCCCAGCTGCAGTGTGATTCATATGTTCGAAAGATCTCAGCAAAGGAAGGCGCCGAATTCTAAACCTCGAGATAACTCGGTAGTGTCTGAGAGTTCTTTCAAGGTTAGCTAGGGTTCATTCGCCTGAGGGTATTTAGTGCTGAAGGGCTACGGTGAGTGCCGAGAACTTGAGGTCTACGTGTCGTCCAATGGATTGTTGGTCTTCAACATGGAATATTCGCCAGGCCGGGTTGGGTCAGTCTGATCAAGAGCCTGCGCATGAAATCTTGAAATTGAAATCAGAGCGTCGGCTCAGCAAGAACATGTTCCGGCGAGTCCGGGTGGAGAGGATAAATCAGCGCACCCCCAACTCGGCGCTTGGTCGCTTGCAGTCGAGGTTTAGGGCTTCGGGTTGAGGATTTGCATTGGACGGTCTTGGTTCTGTTGCTACTTGTTGTTTGCTCTTCTTCGTCGTTTCGCTGCTGCTCTGGTCTTGGATGCAGTGAATGATGTGATGGCAGCTTTCTGCTACCATGACAGCTGATCGCGGCAGTGACCATATTCACCCGTCCCTTGAAAACACGCACACGAGCGCACTTCTGAACACACCCCTTTGCACACGCAGATGTTCGTCTGTCTGTCTGTCTGTCTGTCTGTCTGTCTGTCTGTCTGTCTGTCTGTCTGTTTGTATGTATATATGTATGTACGTACCAGTGTATGCATATGAAAGCAGAGAATACTAAGCACGGCTCTGTGCGGCACGCTGTCGTTTTCATCGTCATGTCTACATATACGGTATGCCCATAACAAGCAATAACATCAGAAGCTTATAGATTCCCCACACGCCATGTAAACAGAATAACAGTAGTTACGAATTGTAAACATAGTAATACTAGTAAGAATAGCATTAATAATCATGATGAAACTTAGAAGCACACCATACACGCGAGAGGACAGGACTTCCTTGCGTTGGCCAACACTGCGGCACCAAACGGGCCTCCCGGTGAGCTTGGACATCGAGGGCTTTGGATTCCTAGTAAATAGTCGCACCATCCAGCAAGTACTAAGCACATACTTCTACCTGCAAAACATGCGAATTTAGGTACTTACTGTTTGGTTCCTCTGGACTCTGAGCAGTCTCTTGAGGTTGGAGGATTGAGGAAAGAATTAGTGCCTTGAAATAAGTGGCCAACGATCTGGCCTTTTGCCTTTCCAGTAAGGTACAGGGTTTGAGAAGATTGGAAGCAGTGCCCCAAGACTCGCACAGCAACTCTCGCTGAACCAGGTCTCATCACGAATGTTGCCACTCTCAAGGGTTTGCGAGGATCGGCATGTGTCATCGCATGTCGACACGATCATCCTCCTCAAACCGTAAGCCCTACCCTATGTCTTATGTGGGACGGCTGCAGTGAAACGGCATATGACCGTGCGTGGGGAAGACTAGCCTATAGGGTTGAGAAATTCTGGGGTGGTCATCTCTACCACATAGCCCAAGTGCAGGGTTTAGGGTTTAGGGAAAAGAACGAGTTCAAAGAAACACAGCAAACAAAAACACAATCCCAAAATCCTCGAGCCAAGACTCAGTGCTCAGGGTGGTGGCCGGCTTTTGGTGGGATCTGGTTTGCGGAGACTGTCGGCCGCTGTACCCGCAGATTTAGTGTGTTTGCGATGCTTCTTCATACGTTTCTAACAGCATTCGGATAGGCCTTTCAGGGTCTATTGGGTGGTCTGAGGTTTTGCAGGCTTTAGTCTTGTGGTTTGCATTGTTTTTATGACTAGTAAAGCAGTCGTTGGTCATGTCAAACTACCCTAGGATCCAGACTGCATTTGTGTGCTGTAGGCAGAGTTCGTTCAGCCAAGGGTTTAAGTGTTAGATTTAGCGGCGGTGGGTTTGGGAGTCAATGTTCGAGATCCGTGCTGATGTTTGTGCTTTGGACCTCCTCGTAGGTATGTTCAGAGGTGGCTGACGCAAGGAATCTTCTTCTCCTCTTTCAACAGGGACCCTGGTGCTTTTGCAGACTCGTAGACTAAACCCTAAACCCTAAACCCTAAACCGTACCCGAAGAGCCTTTTAGCAGCCCTTATGTTCAGCCATGAAGCTAATCCCGAAATTGGCTGTTGACAGGATATCTGCGGCTCATCTGGTCGAGGATTCCGGCGAGATGGTGGTCTTCCAGCCCCCCTGCAAGCAAAGGAAGCTAAACCCTAAACCCTAAACCCTAAACAGTTTAGGGTTTAGGGTTTAGGGTTTAGGGAACCCTACCTGTAGTCTCCATTGTACTTCCTTTTTTTGGTTTAACCAATCATAGATTAAGGGTTTTATAAGGCATCCCCAAAAAGGAACTACAATGGAGACTATAGGTAAACCCTAAACCCTTAAATGCAAAGAGAAGCGACGTTGGGTTCTGGGTGGCCAGCGGCATTTGGCCAGGTGTCTGCAGGTTGTCCCCGGAGTCTCCCACATAAGAACTGCCTGTGACCCCACGCCCTACAAAATAGTAGGGTATGACCCCTGAATAAGAGGGTACCCATAGGCCCTAAAGTAGTTCCTTTTTGGGGTTCATATTTAGAATCCTATTAGGGAGTCCCAAAAGGGAACTACTATGGGCCTATGGGTGGAACCCCTTAAAACGGTAGGTTTTTGGATCGCCAGCTGGGTCGGAAGACTGCGCAGGCAGGGTCGGGTGTTTAGCTTACATACGGTGAAGGGGCCTAAATCATTATCAATCCTATTTTGGGGTTTCCTTCTTAGAACTATAGTAAAATAGAGCCCAAAACCCTATTAAGGCCCCTATTATAATATACCCCAGCGATGCATGAAATGCCAGGTTCTACAACATGGCCTTCTTTGATCCCAGCCTCTTGGTGGCCCATCCCCGGGTCCAGGGTTTAGCTGTTTTAAAAGGTACCACAAAGGTCGCTAACCGGGTCCCCTGTGAAGATCTACGATCTGGAGTAGGGTTGAGGTTGGGTGCGGGTAGAATGTTCAGCAGAAACCGGGCCAAAATACAGACCCGAGGTAGTAGGATGGAGCCCTGTGGAAGACGTTTCGAGCCTTGGGTTTTTTTAGCCGGTAGCACAGTTCAAGCCTCTCTGGATTCCACCAATGAACTCCACCGCCAAGCTATCGCTAAAGACGCGAATTCACCAGGGCACTGTAATAGCAGAAATCCAGATATCTTGTCCCCAGAGAGCCCACTGCCTGCACCTTGTGCTGTGATACCTCTCACACCCCTACAAAACGGTATAAACCCCCATGATTTTGCTTTGATGCAGGAGTATTGGGAACATCCAAAGCCTTGAAGCCGAAGGGAATCCTGCGATACAATTGGAACGATAGAGAGAAGATTAGCATGGCCCCTGCGCAAGGATGACACGCACAAACCGACAAGTGTACCAAGAGTCTCAAACCCCTAAAAACCTAAAACCCTAATCCCTAAACCCTATCCCCTAAACCCTAAACCCTAAACCCTAAATCAAACAGAGTCTCAAACCCTAAACCCGAAACCCTAAACCCTAAACCCGAAACCCTCAATTTGAGTTCGGGGAGGCGCTCAGGGTTGGGTTTCGGATTTTGGGGGTTTGGGGTTTCAAGGATCTTGCAAGCCCCGAAAGAAGTCCATGTAGAAGTTTAGGGTTTAGGGTTTAGGGTTTAGGGTTTAGGGTAGGCTGGGGGATCGGAGTTTTGGGGGGTTCTAGGGAAGCAACAGGTGTTTTTCTACAGATCTCGATGGTACGGTGATGTGAAACTCTGAAGTTGTGCTTGTGGCCCCTATGTGAAATTCATCTCCAGTTTGATCAGAACCTGGTCTGACCAACCTCGGCTTGAACTGGTTTGTTCAAGAGGCCTTGCAGACATGAGCCCGAAGCCCTAAGCCTTTTTTCCGGCAGCCGTCAAAGCTTGCGTCAGCATGAGCCCGACGCTCTACAGACTGCACCCACGCCGCGAGAAAGGCCGCAAATCCTTAGAGCCACAAATCCTTGACCTATCCTGAACCCTGTACCCAATAGACATGAATCATCCTGTGCCAAAAGCCCGACACCCTAGACGCCGGAACCTTAAGCCCTGGACCCTCATCCGCAAATCATACCCCCGACCCATCATGCCCTAAATCCTCACTCCGCAAGGCTATCCCTACTTTGCCGGCCCTTCAACCGTCTCCTTCGAGATCCGCCTACTTCTCGCTGCGTGGCTGCGAGAGGGGGTGGCGAGGAAAGGACTTCTTTGATGGGAGTTTGGTGCTTTGGTTCGGCTTTTGGGGCTTTTGGCCCCGGGTGTGTTCTCCTCTGAGGGTTTACATCCGAAACTCTAAACCCTAAACCAACTTGAGGGTTTATTGCGGTTTTGGCGTTTTGGAGGGGTTGGGCTGTGGGACTTTTTTCGACCTGGGATCCGAGATTCTGTGGCCCTGCACCAGGGCTTAGGGTTTAGGGTTTTGGGTTTAGGGCTTTGGGTTTAGGGCTTTGGGTTTTGGGTTTTGGGCTTAGGGTTTTGGGTTTAGGGTTTAGGGTTAAAGCCACCAAGGTTGCCTTTGCTTTCGAGATCTATGGCATTGCTGCGGGCCAAAGGATCCTAAGCCCTAAACCCCAAGCCTAACCCTAAACCCTGAATGGTTTTTAGAGGTAGAAGGTCTTGCAGATTTAGATCTTTATTATCTATACATCTTTGTTCATCTCCATGTCTCTTGATCTCTAAGAACAAAGGGGGCGCCATCCTTGGTGCTCAAATCGCAGGGTTCTGGTTGAAAGAAGGGCCGCTGAAGCAGGCACCATACTTTGAACAAACCCCTCAGTCTAGGATTTAGGGCCCCACTTATGTTGAAGACCCTGAACTCTTTTGCCCGAGCCCGAATTTGTTCTTAAAGCGCCGACTGCAAGGATGGGCGCATCTTCTTCATGTACCAGTCCTTTCCGACGCCGTCACCTCAGCGAAAGGGCTCAACATGGGAGAAGGGTCGGGAACTAAGCCTCAACCTGAAAGCCGATACCCTAAACCCTGCACTGTCACTCCGGCCAGCCTTTGCGAGTTTGTTGTGATCTGGGCAAGTCCTAACTCATGAGTCCCAGGTGTCTAGCAGTTGCGAGGTAAGGTTTACAGTAGGCCTTTTCCGACAGCAGCTTATGCAATGCAAGCGATAGCAGAACCAAGCAGGCAGTCCAGTTGTCACAAACCCTAAACCCTAAACCCTAGATCCCTGGGTTTCTAATGGAATCGGGGGATGGAATGGCATGTCGTAGAACCCGTACAAAACATTTAGAAACTCTCCAGAACCCTTACAGAAGCCCTGGAGAAAGCTTAGGGAGCCCTTAAGAAGTTCTTCATAGAACGGTTCCTTTACTACAAACAACCACGGGATGGGTTTATAGGCCCGAGGTTCACCACAAGCTTTGCTCCACTTGTTCCAAAAGCCTTAAGCCCCTAATTCAATACAGGGGCCTGATTAGTTAGAATAGGGTTTGGGGGTATATGATACTATATTTATAATAAGGAGCCCCCAAACCCTATTCCAATTATTAAGGCCCCTCCATTATGTTGGGGCTCAGGGCCCTAGGCCAACCCTAAACCCTAAACCCTAAACCCTAGCCCTACACCCCAAGAGGTATGAAGGATCAGTTTTCTGGCCATAGCAAGGAGGCCCAGCCTAGACAGCCCAGACAGTCCTGCCTGAAATTCTACGGTTTAGGGTTTAGGGTGTGGGGGCCTTAGTGACTTAAGGTTCAAGATTTGTAAGGATTTAGGGTTTAAGGTTTAGGCGGTTTATTGTCAGACCTAGCAGACAACATGTCGTTGATCTGGAAAGTAGTTTTCAGTGTGTTGTCTCACAGCCCAGGCATGAGTCCTTGCGTCCTGGTCCTTAAAAAAAGGGGGTTTCACACAGGTAGTGCACCCTTGAGCTCTCACAGTCTTTCGGGTGTTTTTCCTTCAGCTCTGTGACTTCGGGCCCTAAACCCTAAACCCTAAACCCTAAACCCTAAACCCTAAACCCTAAACCCTAAACCCTAAACCCTAAACCCTAAACCCTAAACCCTAAACCTTAACCGTGGTAGAGCGCTCTTTCGAGCCTCTTCCCAGGAACACGGCCTCCTACCTGAATGCGCTTATCGGCCTAGAGACCTACACAGGCGACTCAGGACGCGCCTTTTGGGGAAAAGATGGTTAGGGTTCAGGGTTAAGGGTTTAGGGTTTAGGGTTCAGGCTCTAGGGACGGCTGGGGTTCCCATCAAGATTCTAGAATATAGATATACTGTAAAATATACTATAGCAGAGTCTAGAGTCTAGATACTGCAAGGGTGGGTGCCTGGGGATTTGAGGTTTGATTTGAGGCCGCAGCAGAACTCCTCATCTCCAAACAATCTGTTCTGGCGATCCTTTTCGCGGGGATCCTACTGTTTGCGGTTTCCAATCCGGATTCCTCGATTGCCTGAAACTCCCCTACACCCAAACCCTAATGTAGGAGCCTAAATATTGATCTATATTATTGTGGGGTTCCTGATTATGATTATAGTACAATGGGCCCCAAAGGTTTATTCTAATTATTAAAGGCCCCTACATTAATAAACCTTGTGGCTTGTGCTTGCTTGAAGCATGATCGCCCCAAACACAAACCCCAAGGCCGTAAAACCTAAACTCCCACACCCTAAACTCCTAATAAACCTCCAACCCCAAACACAAACCCAAAGCCGTAAATCTTAAGCTCCCAGACCCTAAACTCCTAATAAACCTTAAACCCCAAACACAAACCCAAAGCCGTAAAACTTAAGCTCCCAGACCCTAAACTCCGAATAAACCGGAAACCCCAAACACAAACCCAAAGCCCTAAAATCTAAGCTCCCAGACCCCTAAACCCCGAATAAACCTTAAATAAACCTTAAACCCCAAGCACAAACCCAAAGCCCTAAAACCTAAGCTCCCACACCCCTAAACTCCGAATAAACCTTAAACCCCAAGCACAAACCCAAAGCCCCAAAACCTAAGCTCCCAGACCCTAAACCCCGAATAGACCTTAAATAAACCTGAAACCCCAAACACAAACCCAAAGCCCTAAAACCTAAACTCGAATAAACCCGAAACCCCAAGCACAAACCCAAAGCCCTAAAACCTAAGCTCCCACACCCCTAAACTTCTAAACCCTAAACCCTAAACCCTAAACCCTAAACCCTAAACCCTAAACCCTAAACCCTAAACTTCCTACACCCCAGCAGCTGGAAGGAGTGAGCCTTCGAAATGCCTTGCAGACGCTCTTTGCCGGCCAGCAGCTCTCCTCAGAAGAGTTCCTCCAGTTCCAATCGCGGCGTCTATGGGTTTAGGGTTTAGGGTTTCAGGGTTAAGGGTTTAGGGTTTAGCGTTTAGGGTTTAGGGTTTAGGTTTAGGGTTTAGGGTTTAGTCGTTCCTGTAGGGTGTTTGCGTTTTACGTTTAGTTCCGTCTTTTGGCCTTCATTGTTTTTGGATTTTTTGGGGTGAAGCTGTAGGTGCCCTGAACTCAATAGGAAGAGCTCCACGAGAGTCACAAGCCTTCTTCCACCCTCAGCCCCAAATCAACAAGCCCAAGCCTTCCACTTATTCAAGCCTAAAGCCTAGGCCCTAAACATGAAATCGCAACTTCCTCCCAAAGCAAGCGGTCTCCTAGCCACCAGTTTCAGCCAGAACCTATCAAGTATTTGTCTATCTATATCTACACACACACACGCGCGTATAAATATGCACATCTGAAATGCATGTGGCATGTTCTATGATATAGAGAGGTGTATATAGGTAGTTCTCTAAATTAGGGTCCCTTTTTGGATCCAAAATGTAGTACGGCACCTTTATGAAAAGCACCTTAAATGGGACCCTAACTTACAGAACTAGCCATATAGAAGCCTTATAGAAACCCTTCTAGAAACCCCTTTTAGAAACCCTATAGATCACCTTATAGATCCCTTTAAGGAACCCTATAAGGGACCCTAGCTTCACCCCTTTGGGCATCTCCGGAGGAGCGAGAGCAGGAGATCCCGAAAACCTACTCTTCTTCGAGGCCGTGATAAAGCCTCATCCAAGGAGCCCTGAATTAAGGGTAGTATAGACCTTCAATCATGGTAGGATCCCTTATATGATTCAAGGTATATCCCTTAATTATGGAATATATCCTTAAATTATGGTAGGACCCCTAATATGATTTAAGGTATATTCCAGAATTAAGGGAATATACTTTAAATTATGGTAGGATCCCTAATATGATATAAGGTATATTCCTTAATTTAGGGATATGGGAATCCCTGGGAAGCCTCATCCAAGGAGTCCTTTTGCGGTGTCCTTCACCCCGTGGGTCACTGCAGAGCCTCGGTCCAGAGTTGACACGAGAGGAGCTCGGTTTAGGGTTTAGGGTTTAGGGTTTAGGGTTTAGGGTTTAGGGTTTAGGGTTTCGTAAACGGTTTGGCTCCTTCGCTGCTGTCCGCTTCTCCACAAAGCCTGAGCCCTTGGATAAACGGCGACACTTGCTGAACAAAAACCCGACCTACAGAAGTCTACAGAACCAGTGTCTGGGCGAGTCGGAGTTTATGACTACTACTGTTGATGATATAAATCCTGCATTACCTTAAGGGCCCTAAACTATGGGAAGTATGGTATGGCACGGTTTAGGGGTTTAGGGTTTAGGGTTTAGGGTTTAGGGTTTAGGGTCTGAGATTCATGGTTTCCATGTGAGGACGAAACTAAAAGCCCAAACCCCCCTTTGCAGTACAGTTTTTTGGATTCTCGTGTCTTTGGGCGAAATCAATAAGAACACATGGCTTTGAGAGAGCTCTTGCCCAGGGTTTCTTAGGTTCTAATACGCTTTAGGCGTTTAAGGTGTAGGAGTAGGGGCTTGCACAAGATGATGTAACACGTGAAGGGTTTTTACAGGACCATGTCGGGATTGTGGAGTTTACTCATTCGGTTTGACAGGGCTTACAGTACGGGGTCCAGGGCTTTACGGTGTATGGAGTTTAAGGTGCACTCCTCTGACATAGGGTCGGGCTAGGCGAGATACATTGGAGTAGACTAGGCCCGGACCGAGGCAGTGCCCACAAGTGGCATCTTGGCACCAGGCAGCACCTCAAGTGTTCGGTTACGATGCAGCGGCCCCGAGGGGCGGGCATGTGCGGGGTGTCGAAGTCATGTTGGCTTCCAAGATGAAACATAAACCCTAAGCCCTAAACCCTAAACCAGCCAAAACCCTCAGCTTTTGGTGTTGAAGGTGTTGTTGGATCCTGGGTTTTGCTGCTTTCGCTGAGTCTCAGGGAGAGAGGGTGATATCGGCTTGTCTTGTAACCGTAAGTCTAAACCTCTATAAGAAGCTCTGTGCGACCTAGCCCATGCCCCACCCTTTCATGGTGCCGTGCTGTCATGCTGGGGCATTCAATACGGAGAATAGGATACTATAACATAGGGGTCTAAATAATTACCCATATTATTTGGGGGATTCCTTATTACAGATATAGCATAACGGGCCCCAAAACCCTGTTCTGATTATCAAGGCCCTGCTATATGGGAATACGGGATGATGCAAGGAGTGGAGAGCTTGCCCGTGACAAATTACAATAATATAGGAACCTAAGCAATTACAGCTATTCTTGATTGTTCATTGTAATTTATGTCGTTTGCCCTAGAATCCTATCCTGATTATGAAATATTGTGAATGAAGTTCCCTTTGTACTATTCTGGCAAGAACCGTGCAATCGCAGCTCCCGTTTGCCCGAGATCGCTGTACACGTCCTCAAGATGCACACTCATGCCTTCATCTTTAGAAGCCTCGACCTTTCTCCAAGAGCTTCCCGACAAGTTCATGGGGGTTTAGGGTTTAGGGCTTTTGTAGGGTTCGGGGTTTTGGGGTGGATCGTACGTTACTGCGCTTCCTCTCCGAGCCATGGACATCTCGCGCGTGCGGAAGCTTTTGAGGACGCATCCGACAAGGGTGCCAGTCGTTTGCTGGAGGCAAGCGGTTTAGAGTTTAGGGTTTAGGGTTTAAGTTTAAGGGCTTTAGGGTTTAGGGTTCAGGGCTCAGGGTTTACTGTTTGGGGTTTAGGGTTTAAGGTTTAGGGGTTTAGGATCTGGTTGGTAACTGTTTTGTTGCTCCGACGAGATATAATTGTCAAATCATGTCATGTTCCTGTTGATAAATGCATCGATAGCACTGCGAAATGTAACCTTGCAATGGTCGTACAAGCTGCATAAGAACCGCATGAAGTCTGTGGAGTTAGCCATTTCAAGCCGGTGTTATCAATTATCGGCAGGCCCGGTAAGAAGTGCATAAAGCCACTGCAAACACAAGCCTTTGTAGGGCCTTCCTTCACCCCAAATATCCTACGTTGTTAAGGATGTAAATAAAGAAACTATAATAAGAAACCCTAAAAAGGTAGGTTCTTTGGGGTCCAGGTCACTGATAAAACGTACGCAGACGAGTCGTGGATCTTTCAATCAGGGCTTCGCGGTTTGGTCACTTCGGAGTCGCGGTTGATAGTGTGGTAAAGGTAGTGTTTAGGGCTCAGGGGTTTACAGGTTTAGGGTTTAGTATGTAAGGTTCAAAGTTTAGTGTTTCGAATTTGGGCTTGCGGGTCAGGTGAGGGATTTTCAGGTTTCCGGATGCTCTGAGGGGCCAAATAGATCCAGCGACCTTATGCTCAGTGGCTGAGTTTTCCAAGCGGAAGATTTTTGGGATAATAGAACCATATAGGAAATATAGGCTTTAGAGTCGACTTTAAAGGTACCAAACTGAAAGTGCAAGTGTGACACCTTGTTGGCCCATGGTCGTATGCTTTTTCGGCGCAAGTGACTCGACAGGCGGTTTCCTTCGGCCCTCAGGGCGACAACGACAGACCACTGTGTACCGTAGTGCGGCAAGACTCTAAAATAATGGGGTTTAGGGTTTAGGGGCAATATCACCGGACCCTCAAACACCACTGCTAATATAAATCATACCGAAATAGCAACCTTTCCACTGTTTGCTCTGCTACGAGTGCGGACGCTGGAACCTCTGGCGTACAGCTTACAGACATCTGCCCCCCGATAGCATTGATATTGACATGATTATTACCCTAAACCCTAAACCCTAAACCCTAAACCCTGTCGTCACGCACAGGGGCTCTCGACGTGGAGGCGACGACTACAAAAAGCTCCTGATGCCCAAGGAGTCCCTCTGCTCTGGCAAGGAAAGAGGTAGGGTTTGGAGTTTGGGGGTTTGGGGTTTAGGGTTTTGGGTTTAGGGTTTAGGGTTTGGGGTTTAGGGTTTAGGGTTTGGGGTTTTGGGGTTTTGGGGTTTGGGGTATTCTCATCATGGGGTAGTATTAGGGAGGCCCCTTAAATTGGGACCCTTCTTAAACCTACTCATGGCTCTCTTGAAAGGGGCGTTATTGAGAGGGGTCTATATCCCCAAAGGGTCCCCCTAATCCTAACTCCTAGTTCCCTAACCCTGAACCCTAAACCCTCCACCCTATACACCTATATATATATATATAATACATATACACATATGTATATATATATATATATATCTCTCTCTCTCTCTCTATATATATATATATATATTTAGGGTCTCCGTAATCCTAACTCCTATCTCAAGCTTAGGGCATCTTATGGGGCCTCCACGAACCCAGAGCCCCTAAGCCCTAAGCCCGAACGACTTCTGAAACTTCACGGTTTAGGGCTTCAGGGTTTAGGGGTTTAGGGTTTAGGAGTTTAGAGGTCAAAGATGTACATTGTCCCAACTTGGGTTTAGGGTTTAGGGTTTAGGGTTTAATGTTTAGGGTACACCTTTGGAAGGCCCTTGTATTGCATCAGGTGGTTGTGTCAAGACGCACCTCCTCACTGCACCCTCCTCCCAACCCCCTTTAAATAGACAGAGCCTGGACCCGAACTCCGAAAGCCTCAGCGCTAAGGGTTTAGGGGTTAGGGTTTAGGGTCCCTAAACCCCAAAACCCTACAACCCCAACCCTAAGCCACCCTAAGCCCAAACCCCTAAAGGCAGCGACCCAGCAAGTCCTTCACCCGAAACCCCAAACCCCAAAGATCCCGAGGTATCACATCCAAGAGTTCGTCGTCAAAGTGAAGGAGCATGTGCCATGGGCGCAAGACAGGAGCGGCAGTCCTCATGCTGAACCGAAAAACCTGAAACCCTAATGGAAGAATCTCCAACGGTTTAGGGTTTAGGGTTTAGGGTTATACCATCCTACACCCTAAGCCCTAAGGCCCAATCCTTCCCATTCCTGATCCATGACTCCTGTATCCAAAAGAAAGGTAAATATAGGGGCCTAAATAATTACCTGTACTTTTTTGTGTCTTCCTTATTATGATTATAGTATAATAAATAAGTAAATAAATAAACACA
>CAJNDV010032557.1:0-11452 GCA_905221635.1 Symbiodinium sp. CCMP2456 | reverse complement strand
TTTAAGTTTTAGGGTTTGGGGCTTTGGGGTTTAAAGTTTGCTAGGTTGCGGTGAGCGGATGCAGTGCGTTCGGTCTTTGGTGTTTCGTGGTGCTTCTTCCCCGTTCCGTAGTTTCGCTGTTTAGGGTTTAGGGCCTGGGCCCGAAACCCTGAACTCTACCCATAGGCCCCTTAGTAGTTCCTTTTTGGGGGTTCATGTTTAGAATCCTACAAGGTACTCCCAAAAAGGAACTACTATGGGGCCTATGGGTAAACCCTTGTGAAAGTTCTCCATCGCTGGTCTCCCCGCAGGTCGCGGTTGCAAGTGCAGAATTTTCGGCGGGGTTGGAAGCCGATGTGGTGTAGGGCTCAGGGAGGTCAGAAGGCGAGGCGAAGCCGGGCTTATGATCATAGGGATTTGTGTCAGCAGGCGTACGGTATCCATACTTCTGCTTTTTAGATCAAGGGGTTTCTCAGTGCCAGAAGGTATGACTACCCCCTCCACAGCACTAAGAAACAAAGGGCTCAGGATTCGCTGCCCCGGGCCCCAACCTACAACCCTCTACCCCTCGGCCCTCCTCGGCACCGTGCTGATTCGAAAAGATTGTCTTGCAAACTCGTAAGAACCCTAAACCCTAAACCCCTAAACCCCTAAACGCCCTAAACCCCTAAACCCCTAGACCCCTAAACCCCTAAAGCCTAAACCCCTAAACCCTAAACCCTAAACCCCTAAACCCCTAAACCCTAAACCACCCGAAGTTGAACCCTAAACCCCAGAGCCACAGCTGCTGCTCCAGGTGCCTGTGGCGGAGGCTCCTGACACTTGAGCTGTTCTTGCTTTTATGGTCTGTTCAGAGTATCCTCTAGCAGTCCATCGGGGTTTAGGGTTGAGGGTACAATACATCCAAGGCCTTATTCTAATACATTTTCATTCTTTTCTCTTTATTATTTGAGTGAACCAAGATAGTTTTCATCATCCCAGCAGCCCTATTCCACATGATTGGGCACCTCTTCCTGCGGTTCCGATTCCGAGTTGCCAATTTCGGATTCTTGTCAATCAGCCACGGGCGCGTAACCAAGGAACTGCATCCCAAACTCTGTTTGCAGTTTCGTCTGGGAAGGGAGAGATGGTAGATTTTTGGGATTGTTTCATGTCTGGTACGTAGAACCCTTACTAAGCCCTAAGCCCTTGCTCAACCCTTGAACCGTTGGGATCTTGGTTCCAAATGAACTTCGGCATGATGTCCCCTGCTACTACTACTACTACTACTACTACTACCACTACTACTGCAGATATAACCAAGATAATAGCAATAGTAGGTGTAGTATTATTCATCATAGTAGTAGTAGCAGTAGTAGTAACATTTGTCCTTGACAGTAGTCCTACCAAAATATCAGCAGTAGTAGACGTAGTACCGATAACCATAGCAATAGCAAGAGTAGTAACTTTATCAGCCCTTCACAGAATCTGAGGCTGGGTCAGGTCAACCGAAAGCTTTGCAGGGCGTCAGGACCTCCAGTCTAGAGTAGGTAGGGAGCCTTCTTAGAATGGGGTTTTGAGGTTTGTTGTCGTTTCTCTACAGGGAGCCCTAGGGAGTAGTGTTGGTAATTATTCAGGCTACTGTATCAACAATCCAACCTCCAATGCTTCTGACAATGCCCACAGTAGTGCTGGAAATACTGCAGCTACCAAAGCCAAAATCCTACGCAGCTGTTGCCTCAAGTTCACGGCTTCAGGGTCCAAGTACTTCTTCCGGTTTAGGACTTTGGGGCCTTTTGGGGCCCAGGGCATACTTGAGCGGCTTAGAGAAATTGGGGTTCAAAAGGGTTCAGGGTATCTAGTAAGTGTAAGTTCGTTTCTTTCTTGGAGTTAAACGTATCGTAATTATGGTTGTCCTAGTTAGAGAACCCAGGTTCAAGGATTTCACACTCAAGCATGCTCAGTTAGGTTGCAACTGTACATGCAGATGTGCTACTCGTAATGCCTCAGCAGAAGCTAGCATCATCACTCCAAGTGATCTGGGGATTGTCTCAGTTGCCGTTGTCAGTTTTTGGAGGCTTGCCATCCAGCACGCCAGCTGCAACGGAGGTTTGTTCGGAGCCCCTGGGCTTTGCTGGGCTTCTTGGGTTTCAGTTTGCGTGCTGACCGTGTATAATATATATATATATATATACATACATGTATATAGAAAAACATATTGTATAAATAAATTCCTGAATGATGAGAATAAGGCTTTGGCAATTTCTTGATGGCTAGACTGTAAGTGTATGGGGGAAGGGCAGGTTTGGGTTTGGGTTCAGACGATGAAGACGATGGGGCTTCAGGGTTTAGGGTTCAGGGTTTAGGGTTCAAGGTTTAGCTTTTAGGGTTTAGGGTTGTGCCCGGGTTGAGGGTTGACGTTTTGGGAGCTTCCGGAAATAAGGGGTACCTTGTTTGGGGGTTATAAAAAGCATCCTACTATTCAGGGTACTATAACTATATTTGGGTCCCCTATTTTCGGAAACTCCCATTTAGGCCGGAGTCAGGGAAAAGATACCCTAAACCCTAAACCTAGGCTGCTGTTCTGCTCTTGTTGTTTTGTTCGTTTACACAGACGGCCTCAACCTTCAACTAGAAAGCCCAAGCCCTAGTTTGGAGTTTAGGGCAAAGTAAACCTTGAAGACATGAACAAACCTAAACCGCAAGCCACCAAAACCCTTTAAGCACCCAAAAGCCATAAGCATACTGTATACTATGCTATTAGTATGTATAGGTATATAAAAAAGATACAACAACACGATAATCTGCACAGAAATAGGAGTTTTCACTTTTTTCATGGCTGAGGAACCTCACCTTCCCAGACCGTGACTGCGACGGCATCCCGGTGCCTCCTCTGAGCCCGGCTGTGGTGGTTATCTGGGTTTAGGGTTTAGGGTTTAGGAGTTTAGGAGTTTAGGGTTTAGGGTTTAGGATTTAGGGGTTTAGGGTTTAGGGTTTACGAGAGGGTTTCGTACACATTCCTTGAAGGTTACTATGAGGACTATGAGGCTAATTAGAGGGTTTCGTACACATTCCTTGAAGGTTACTATGAGGCTTACTAGAGGGTGTAGTACAAATTCCTTTAAGGCTACGACAAGGGTTGCTAAAAGGGTTTAGTGCCTGTCCCAAACTCTGGTGCCGAGTTATTTGGTCCTTTGGGCCCTTAGGTCACTGTGCGTTGGGGTTGCCTCCTAGCCCGGGGTGGGGCGGCCAGGGATTTAGAGATGTCTGTGGGTGCATACAGGGATTTAGGGATGTCGGCGTTTTAGTAGGAGTGTCGGGGTTTAGGGGGTATCGGGGTGCGGGGATTCCGGGTTTGTAGTGTTCTCCAACTAGTAAGGCCCCCTATATAAAACCTAAACCCTCCCAAACCCTGAACCGTCTCTAAACCCTAAACCCCAGGCCCTAACCCCTAAACCTTAGTGCTTTAAAGGAACGCCTAACCATCTCAGCTCTGGGCTTTGGGATTCAGGCTTCGTGTGCGCCGCGAAGAGCCCTTCGAAGCAACGTCCTTACAGTCATTATAGTCACTTATAGTCCCTTGTGATATGTAACTATAAGCCATCATTGTGGTGTAGTATGGTCCTTCCAGAGCTAAAGTATAAGCACGGTATAATGTAACCCCCCAAAGCCATTTCCGAATGGAGTTATTCGAGAGGATATCTACTGCAAGAACTTGGGTTCGGTCCTTGTCGTTGTTTAGGGTTTAGGGTGTAGGATTTGGGGTTTAGGATTTGGGGTTGCGGGTTTAGGCTGGCCGCGGATACACCGCTTAGCGGCAGAGGCAGAGATTCAGAGCTGTGACGCCCTCAAACGCCCTGACCCTCCGAAAAACAGTGTCCTAAGAGTTAGAAGAAGCTGTTGGGCGTGCACGATGCAATAAAACATGGAAGCCTTGAAACTCAATTCGATTACTAATGGTTCGCAGCCCTAGAAGAAAGCCCTTAAACCCTTCTAATAACTCTAAGAAGAACCCTAAACCCTAAACCCTAAAACCCTAAACCTTAAAACCCTAAACCCCTAAACCCTAAACCCTAAGTCATGCCTCCGAGGACTGCGTGGATGCCTGCCCAGATGACCCGAACCCCACGTGCGCCTGCCTGGGTTGGCTTCCGGTGGAAGAAGTGTATACCTTTAGAACCCAAAACCCACTTTTTTGTAGGTTCTTATTATAAACCCTAATATGGGATTTATAGGTTCCTACAAAATAGTAGGTTTTGGGTTCTTAAGATAGAGCTTCATAAGGGTTCCAAAAGAGTTCTGAGGGGCCTTATAGGGTTTAGGGTTTAGGGTTTATAGGGTTTATGTGAGGATTCCACTGGTGAGGGTTCCCAGCTTTTTGGGTTTATGGCGTAAGGCTTCGGGAATATAGGTTGCTGGTTACATGATTGACTACAAAACAAGTCATGTGCTGTCTTCCTACGGGGCGTATGCCAGATCTCTGAGGGTTTCCGTGTTCGCGTTGACAACACTGTGCTTGAATGGCTGCTTTACGTACGGACAGCATGAAACGGAACGCGAAGGAACTAGTAATTAACTAGTAAGTCCTTTCAAGTGCTCGCAAAACTATACTTTAGTGTGCCCTAATAATGTATTTCAGCCCCTGTGTTATCTCTACATTGAAAGAACCGTCTAGCACTGAAGGTTATCGGCTTGAGCAGCTTGGGTGGTCTTGGGGTGTATAATAGTATATATGCATATATATATATATATATATAGGTAGTTACGCAGGCACGATACGCAGAGAGTAAAGTGGTTCCTAATCGTTCCAACCCATATACTGCATGCATCTTGAAGTGTTTCATGCCTCACGCCCCTATTCTAGTTACGAATTACTTGTTGCTGGGTGGTGGCAACCCGTAGCGCAGGTACAGCTCTGAGATTGCAACTACCTTCGTCACATTCTGTATAGCCTTGAAGAAACACCGATGGAAAACCACCGTTTAGGGCTTCAAGGGCCCTCCAGCTGAAGGATCAGTTCAATGTGCGCAGCAGCCCTTGCTCAAAGAAAAGGGTTTAGAGCCCTCCCCTTCCCCCCACTTGCTTCAAGATACCCTGACCCTCCAGGTACCTACTAAACCGGGCCTTAGGGGCTCTAGTACCCTAAAAAGTAGGTGTCTGGGGATTAGGGATAATTTGGAGCCGAATACAGTATTAAGGCCCTTCAGCTGGAGATGACCGTGCCAGGTGCACGAGCACCACGACTTCCACAGTCTCCACACGTCCGGGCCTCGGCATGAAAAAAAATGAAGAAAGGACAGTATTAACTTCCACTGCTGAGCTCGCATTTTGCCCAGTGGTCAGAGGACGGCGAAGAATTTCAAGCAGGTGTGTTCTTCCGCATGCTCAGCATCCCACTATCTTAAAGGGTGCCAAAGAGAATTGGATTCAGTATTCGTAGTGGGTGGCTCAGGGACGGTGATTTCTCTTGCCGACAAGAAGCCATTCGATTGATGTTAGGTGGTTCTCAAAATCTACGAAGACGTAGTCGCTTGAACGTTTACATGGCAGGCTGAAGGGCAGAACGGCAAAGCACCCAAATACAACAGCAACTTAAAGCAGTGTTTTGGGCATGCTCGCGACAGGAATGGACACTTGCGACGGCGCACCTTCTTAGAAACATGAAGCATCTTCGGGGAAGTGTCCAATAGTCGCAGGTAGTAATTGTGGGCGACAGCCTGCTGCCCTAACCCAGCTCAGGGGTTCATGACAGCAAGCCTACTACGACGACGACGACGACGACGACGACTACTACTACTACTACTACTACGACTTTCTCCGGCCGCTGTTGCTGCTACGACTACTGCTGTTGAGTGCTACTTTGGTCAGGGACAAGCTCCAGCGTTTCATCAAGCACCACATTGACAACCCAAACAAGGCCTTGCAGCTCTGGCTTTTCCTTTGCATTCCGGGTGGAAGGAACGGAAGCTCAGATTTCGAACCTCGCGGGTTGGACTTTGTCGGCTTTGGATTTTTGGATACAGATGTTCGGGTTCCCGGCTTTGGAGATGCATTCAAGCTTGCAGGGGGCTGTCCAGCTGCATGAAGCCCCAGCCCTGCAAACTGCAGCTTGTGCCTGAACTCAGATGGAAGCGCAGGGGTTTCCTGTGCTTGTGCCATCGAGAGGAGTACTTCGGCGACCATCACATCTACAGGAACCACCCTGACCTCCTCGGCCACACGCCTGGCACTTGAGTCCTTTCCAGCCGGAAATTGCAGGTTTGAGAAGGCACAGATGAAACCCCCTGTGTTTACTCGGAACCCTGGAGTTCTAAATATTCTAAACCGTCTAAACCTCTACGTAACCGGAACATTTCCTATATAAACCTTGAATTGAACCCAAATACCCGAAAAGAACTCAAACTCATGCAAGACGGAAGAGATGGTCCGCTCAGGAAACCTCGTCGTCGAGCCGGACGCAGTCCACGACCTCATCTACCATCTCCACATCTTCGGACACCAGCGACTCTCCAGCAAGGTTTCTATCAGACATTGCAAAGAGGTCTGAATATCTAGCACCCCTTTGGGTTCTAGCTGGGGCTACCGTAATTGAAAGTCGCGATGTTTAGACTTGTGTTGGAAGCCCGATCACGTCCAGACTGTCCTGCGACTCAGGCACCGCCCCGACAACAACTTCCACGTGGACTGAGAGCACACGCATCACCAGGAGCAGCACGCAGACCATCACCGGGAGCAGCACGCAGACCGTCACCATCACCAGGAGCAGCACGCAGACCGTCACCATCACCAGGAGCAGCACGGAGACCGTCACCATCACCAGGAGCAGCACGACCAGAAGCACGACTGCGACATCTACCACGACGAAAAGCACAAGGCGCGGCGTCTCCAAGACACTGTTTGGCTCCTCTACATTCCATGTCTTGGGCCGGGCTGTAAGTTTTTCTCGGACTGTCCGCAGAAACTTGGTGCATCTTCTTTGGTCATCTTAGGGGCAACCCAAACCGGGCCTTGCAAGTTCGTTTAAGTGCAGGACCACAACTTGGACGCAGACCTGGACGTCGTCTACCACACGGACCCAGACAACGACAACCAGCACCACGTGCACTAGCTCCACGTGCCTTATCCTGACACCACGGAAGCATCAGTCGAAATGCACGCATGTCACAACTCTTTGTCCTTTCTAATTGTCAGTTGCGTAGGAGGCTGGTCTGCCTCATCAAGCGTTACCATACCACCACGGCAGCAGTTTATGGATGGACAAACAAGAGTCTCCCATGCAGATTGAACAAGAGCAGCCAGAAAGCTGAGGTCTTCGACAACAACCCGGACGTTCTCAAAAACAACTTCGACGACCACTAGCACTGGCACCCGCAGCACGACTGCGACCACGAGTGGTACCTCCACAGAGACAGGAGCTGTGACTTCCACTTCAAGCAGCTCAAGCCGCTCAAGCGCCTGGTCTGCTTTTGCTTTCATGGGCATTGCCGACACTGCGTTCTTCAGCCGTGAGTCTGCATCTATCCTCGAGAGTCGGAAAGCGCTGTCTGTCCATACGAGTACGTCTCCTAGACCCGAGACACCGAGAGAGCCAGAGATAGAGTGAGCTGTTTATGCTTTAAAGGGGCGGTGTTCATGGAGGCTCACTCGGGGCAACGCCGTTGCTACCGCTTGGAAGGGGCCAGACAGCGAGACTGATGCGCGGCATGGGGGTGGGCCTTCGGGCCAGGGCGGTCCGAGGTCCTCACACCTGCAGCAAGCAAGCAAGCAAGCTAGCAAGAGAGGGGGGGGGTTGAGAAGGAGACGGGGAGAATGAGAAGGAAATTAAGGAAAGGGGGAATGAGCAGGAGCAGGAGGAGGAGGAGTTGGAAACGGAGAAGGAACTTAGCAGGACAGGAGCAAGAGCAGAAAGATAAAATGGAGAAGGAAACAGAGATATAAGCCGCAGCTTTCTATTGTACAGTTTCGAACACTTAGTAATTAAAAGCACGCCCTCTTCGGCCTACCTATGTAACACCACTATAATAAAATGTTCCTCCAGAACCCTATTTACCTATTCTAATGGAAGTGCACACAGGTACAGTCATCGTAGGTGCATGAGCACTCATGTAGACGGCTTGTTCTAATTAAAACAGACTTATGACTGAAAAATATACCCGCCCTTCCATGTGTCTACACAGAATTCACTGTGCATGTGCGCATCGTCACATGTTTTCACTGCAGTCTAGAGTCTCCTTGACCACGATCCGGGATTCTCCGGCTATTCTCAATCCTTGCTGTTACCGGCTTCGCTGATCATACGGTACCGAGAGCCTGAATTGCAGTAGTTACTTGCTCTTGGGCACAGAAGAACGTAAGATAGCACGAACGAATAAGCCTTTGACCGCCGGGGGGATGGGTCTGCAAATTAAGCAAACTAGCACCCAGACAACAAACCGCGGTGCTCGTCGCCACACCTGAAGCCCTGGGTGAGCCCTGAACCCAAAGAAGCTCTACACCCTACATCCTGAAACCATGAAGCTCTATTCTACAGGATATTTCGTGGGTCTCATAGGTAATGTAGCAAGGCCCCCAAAACCCTAAGCCCTGAGACTTTGAACCCCGAAGCACTCCATAGGTCCAAAACCCTTACGACACGCAACTTAGTAAAGTGCTGCGTTTAGTAAAGCTATAGTATCTTCTTCACGGAAGAGCACAACACCCTGCTTACGAAAAGTACTACATTACTACAAACCCCTTGAGGTGAGGCCAATGGAAAACCTTGTTAACGATAACAACAGCAGGAAAACACTGAACTGACGATGATCCAAATGAGAGCCAGCCATCAACCACATTATTCTGTATACTTGTACGGTCATCTCCATAAGTACCTTCACAGATGCACACATACACACATACACATTTTCATCCATCCATCCATACATCCATGCATACATACATACATGTTAATTTCATCTCATTACACTACGCTACAGTACATTACATTACATTAATTACATTACACTACATTACATTACAATACATTACATTACATTACATTACATTACATTACATTACATTACATTACATTACATTACATCACATTGCATTACCTACATACATGCATACATACATGCCTGCATACGCATGCCCACACATTCAAATCTCCATAGACGTACACATAGACATGCACAAACATATACGAATGGACATGCACAGAGACATATACATATACATATGCAATCTACTTTATTACACATACGTAAAGAAACATGTACAGAATGTATTCGTATACCTACCTTCCTACCTGCTTACATAAATACGCATACGTCGCATACGTACACATGTATACATACACATGTATACATATATATGCATTTGCATATACATATACACACATATAATGTAGGTTCGACTTGTATGATGTATACCCGAAAGTTGCCAAGGCACTCCGCGCGAAGAGTCGGCCGATGCCACAACGACAAGCTCGACTTTCAGCTCCAATTTGCGGGTTCTTGGGTTTGAGGTGTACGGTGTAGGGTTGAAGATTGCGGGTAGTATACCCTAAACCCTAAACCCTAAGCCCAATAGCCCAATAGTATTTAGGGTCCTTGTTGGGATTCTGTTGGTTGGTTGGAGCTCCCAGCCAAGCATTGCGATGTTCAGGAAGCGAGCGTTTGGGGCTTCGAGGCTTCAGTGCATCTGTTTTGGGGCTTGGGGGCTTTGGGAATTTTAATTTGGCTTGGGGGTTCTGAGATGACGGCGATTAGATTTTGAGTTTAAGTTAGGGTTTAGGGTTAGTTAAGGGGACGACTAATAATAGATTCTGATTTTAAGTCAGGGTTTAGGGTTGAGGGTTAGGGCCGTTCGGATTCGAATGGTTCAGAGAGGTTGCTAGCTCCGGATGTAGGGAAGTTTCAGCACCCTTTACACAAGAGGTAGACCAGCAGGTAGCCTTAGACCTTATCAAACCCTATAAAATAACAATTTGGGGTATACCAATCCCGTCGCACATTGTAGCACCCCTCTTCAAACCCGACGCCGAAATCCCTAAATCATAAACCTCTAAACCCTGAATCCTAAAGCCTTAAACCCCTAAACCCTTCACTTCTAAACCCTAAACCTCTCAACCCAGAAACCCCTAAACCCCCAAACTTCTAAACCCTAAACCTCTGAACCCAGAAACCCCTAGACCCCTAAACCCCTAAACCTCCCAAACTCGAACTGCACAGGACCGGGAGTTTCAGTTTACCTGCCGGCATTACGACGCCCCTCGGAGCTGCGGGGCTCTTCACTCATAAACGGGTTTAAATATAGGGCCTAGGTAATTACCTATCCTATTTTGGGGGTTCCTTATTATAACTATAGTATAGTGGGCCCCAAAACACTATTCTAATTGTTAAGGCCCCTACATTAGGATAGTTCGTGGTTTGGGGTTCTGGGTTTAGGCTTTCAGGCGTAGGGTTTCGTTGGTTGGGGTTTATGGGGAATTTGGGTATCCTGTTTGAAAGCTATTGGGCCTAGCATCGGGGGGTATCGTATCTCATGGGTGGTTTTTAGGGGCTTCTTCAGGAAATGTCTCATTTGCAAAGAGGTGTCCTTGTCATGAGAATCTTGGAGTTCCATTTTCTGATTTTCCCATATCGGCTGCCGGGCGGGCTGATGCAAACGCTAGCAGAGGAAGCGGGACAGGAGAGCCGCAGGAAGGGTAAGGTTTGGGCTTGAACATGTTCCCACTGCTGCAATCGCAAAGTCCCGGTTTCACTCTCGTTTCAAGCCATGCAAGACCGTGCGGAACACACCCCAAAATGCCATACAATCCCTTGTGCACTGCCTATAAATATGACCTCCTAAACTAAAGCCCTTACGAAACCCTAAACCCCCTACAAAAGCCCCCTTTAGAAGCCCGAAGCCCTAGAACTTGCTATAAGAAAGAGCTTTCTGGTACTTTAGGGGCCTAAATCATTGCCAATACGATTATTTTGGGGGGTTCTGGTAACTGTAGCCCAAAACGAACCTTTTCCAATTATTATAAGGCCTCCTAAACCCTGAAACCCGATTATAAATCCCCGTATAAAACCCTTTGGCGAACCCTCAAAGAAACCCTATTCCATTAAGGCCCCCTTATAAAAAAAAAAACAGTTTACGAACTCTCAAAGGAGCCCTGCTCTATTAAGACCCCCTTATAAAACACCAGTTTAAGAACCCTCAAAGGAGCCCTATTCTACTAAGGCCCCCTTATACAAAAAACAGTTTTAAGAACCCTCAAAGGGTGCCCTATTCTATTAAGGCCCCGTTATATAAAACCAGCCCTTATAAAAACCCTCTAACGAACCCTCAAAGAAACCCTATTCCGCTAGGGCCCCCTTATTAAATACGAACCCTCAAAGGAGCCCTATTCCTTTAAGGCCCCAAGATTTCACTTCCGCGATTCCCAGGTCGACTTTGGACAACCCTTTCGCAGGCGACCCTTTCGGCACGCAAGAGGCGGCGCGGAGCTGGGGGGGGGGGGGGGGGG
>CAJNDV010032556.1:20832-34110 GCA_905221635.1 Symbiodinium sp. CCMP2456 | reverse complement strand
AGGATCCTTAATATGATTTAAGGTATCTTCCTGAATTGAAGAATATTGGAGTCTCTGAGACCCTAAACCCTAAACCCTAAACCTTAAAGGAACCCTAAACCCTAAACCTTAAAGGAACCCTAAACCCTAAACTGGAGTCTCTGGGTTCATAGGTGCCAAGGGCCCCGACGCTCCGAGATTCAGGCAGGCTGTTACTCCCCGAACTTTTGCCTCGAAGATGAAGGGTTTAGGGTTTAGGGTTTAGGCTTTAGGGTTTCGGGTTTGGGCTTCTGGGCTCTTGTGAAGGAGTTCAGGTAAGCTACCAGCATAATAAGGAAGCCTTACTAAATCGAATAAGCTGAACACCTAAACCCTTAACCTTACACCTTGTCTGGGGTTTAAGGCCTTAGATCGGATTCTGGTAAATTAGGGGCTTTAATAATTACCTATACTATTTTGGGGGCTCCTTCTTATACTTATAGTATAGTATTCCCCAAAACCCTATTCTAATTATTAAGGCCCCCAAACCCCAAACCCTTATAGTAGCCCTGAGAACCCTTTAAAGGAACCCTAATACTATTGAAACTATTGGAACTTCTATCTTAACCAGCGCACCCTAAACCCTAAACCCTAAACTTCTAAATTAATCAGCGCATTTTTCAAGTCTGCTCAGGGGTCCTAACTCCGCTTTTGACGTTTTTTAGGATTTGGGGTTTGGGATTTAGGGTTTAGAGTTTGGGGTGCAGGGGTTTAGGGTTTAGGGGTTTAGGGTTTGGAGTTTAGGGGTTTAGGGGTTTGGGGTTTGGGGTTTAGAGTTTGGGGCTTAGGGTTTAGAGTTTGGGGTTTAGGGTTTAGGGTGCTTAAAGGCTTGAGGTTTAGGGTTCAAGGTTGGGGGTTTAGGGTCTAGAGTCTTAGGACTTCAGGGCGTTCGGGATTTAGGGCTTGTGCTTCAAAGGTTAGGGGGCTTTGGGGCTTTAATTCTTTCGGGCTTTAGGGGGTCTACGGGTTTTCGTCGTCTTCTTTAATGGAGAACTTGCCCTCTACCCTTTCGACATAAGAGCGTAATCTGGCGATGCACTCTCACTCCGATTCACCACTGCAGCAAGCACTTCAGTTGTCCTAACAAGCGGTTTAGGGTTTAGGGTTTAGGGTGCATCCACCTGCAATGCATTTGCAGGACTGCCAGCAACAGAGCCCGCAGGGAACGGGTTGCGTGGCACTGGCTGAGGTAAGAACGGCCCGTTCACAGGTTCCAGCTCGTCGTCGTCAAGGACTGCCGCAGCAGCCGCTGCTTCCGTCGCTCTAAGCTGGTCTTGGCATCAGCGTCTGCAGGCTACCCGCCGCGCTTATCCTAGAGAACACGCAATCAATCAAAGCCTGGGCTTCCGAACGCATGGCCTAAGTCTAAGCGCCCACTTAATCTGAAGGTTGGGTTGGGTGCTGGAGAAGAAAAAGCTTGCATTGAACACTGACTATAGTAGAAGCCCAAAAGTAAAAAAAAAAAACAAGAGCCTCAATCCTCAAGCGTAATGTATAGATAATCCCTGCACTATTTGTCCTTAATGCCCTAAAAACCCTAAACCCTAAACCCTAAACCCTAAACCCTAAACCCTAAACCCCTAAACCCTAAACCCAAGCTCCGTCTCAGAAAGGGGCTGACGAGTGCTTAAGGCCTGTCTGGATCGTTGGTTCGGGTTGTAGGAATTGAGTAGGGCTCTGCCTTTTTGGTTTAGGGTTTAGGGTTATTTATGTGTCCTTAAACCGGTTTCCAACTTTTGGGGGTTTGCTGTAACAAAGTCCCATGAAGCCCTGAACCCCAAGCCCGAACGCAAAACCCCAATGGAGCGCTGAGACCCCTACCCATTGCCCTAAGGGTCCTAACACTTTTTGAGAACCTCAAAACGGATGGTTTCTGAGACCCCAAAAGGACGCAAGGGCCTCTCCCTTTTAACACCTCCGTGACCTCCCCTGATGCTGTTCTTCAAGTTGTGTTGGGTGCCTCAAAGCAAACCCGCTGCCGCAAAAAGCTGTAGAATTGCCTTCCTGCTTCATCCTAAGGTCCTAGGGCTTCGGCTAAGACCCCTTACAACCAAATATGACAAACTGTCTGGTTCAGGTCGACGAACAAATCTAGAACAACCAAGACTCAAAACTAATTTAGGGCGCTAAACCCTAGACGAACAAAGCCCCTGTGCTTAAAGGCCTGAAAATAGGATCTCTGCTCTGTTTGCGCCCAAGGAGACACAGGGCTATCACGCTATGACCTGCCGGTTTAGGGTTTAGGGTTTACTCTAAGACCTGCTGCTGCGGAGTGAACATCTTCTTTACTGAACTGGGTATCCTGGCAAAAACCATCATGTTTGCCGTTTCTCAGGGATGACAGTGACCGAAAATTAAAACTGATTTCCAAGTACCGGGTTTAGGGTCTAGGATACAAAGCGCGAAGGAGAGTACCCTTCTTGCTCACATGTCAAAGCTAAGCCATCCGACACAAGAAAAGACCAAAGGCACCAGAGCATGCATCCCAAAGCGAAACCTCCAGCTCCCAAACCCAACCCCCCGAACTTTGCAAGGCCTTGTGTTCAAGATTTACCTTAACTATTAACCACTAGAAAACCTGCATTGCCAGGGTTCCTGCTCCCCCTAAGACGCTAAACCTAGACCCTAAACCTCGAACCCTAAACGCTATAGACCCTTAAACCTCTACAGTAAACCCCAAAAATGTGGAAACCGGAGTAAGGACCAGCAATGCTGGGATTCCATATACATGACTCTTAAGGATTGAGGCGGGTCAGTTTCCAACTTTTTGGCTTCTACTATCAACCCAAACACTTCCTTCCCCAAAGCCAGGAACGCAGAGACTCCAATACCCCTTAATCAAGGAATATACCTTAAATCATATTAAGGATCCTACTATAATTTAAGGAACATTCCTTAATTAAGGGATATTGGAGTCTCTGGGAAAATAAAAAGTTAAACTTTCGGATTACACCTAAACTATAAGAACCCAACAAGCTTAAAGGTTGGGTATTTCAGAACTTAGTAAAACCTAAACCCTAAACCCCAACCGCTTACCCGAAACCCCAAACCCCAAATCCCAAATATAGACACCCTAGGTATTGGAGAACTAAGTAACCCGAGCAGAATCAGTGGAGAACTAAGGTTAACCCTAAACCCTAAACCCTAAACCCTAAACCCTAAACCCTAAGCCCTAAACCCTAAACTCTAAGCCCAAAGCCCTGAACCCTAAACCCTAAACCCCCGCCTTGCTGAACTCGAAGGACGGCACGAAGTGCACCGCGGCGCAAGCATCGATCAGGGCTCTCTTGTACCTGAGGAAAGGGATTTTAGGGTTTTGGTTTAGGCTTTAGGGTTTAGGTTTGAGGGTTTAGGGTTTAGGGTTCAGGGTTTAGGGTTTTCGAAATTATTTCGGTGTCTATCTATAATTCCGTAAGAAATGAAAGTCTTTTGGGCCACAGGTGGGGTTTAGGGTTTAGCGCTTCCGGGCTTGAGGGTTTAGGGGTTTGGGTTTCTGGGTTTTGGAGCCTTAAGGCTTTGGGGCACCTTTGAGAAAGATCTCCTTGGGGTTTCTAGGGCGTTGAGCGGGGCTTTGTTTTTGTTAACGCCAAACCCAAAACCCCTAAACCCCTAAAGCCTAGAACGGCTAAGCTCTTCATTCTTCCGGCTACAGCCTTTTAGGGCGTTAGCCCGCTTGTGCCTGAGTTTGTGGGTCTTGTGTGTTTTCAAGGTTTAAGGCTTCAGGGTTTTAGGGTTTAGGGTTTAGGGTTTAGGGTTTAGGGTTTAGGGTTTAGGGTTTTCAGTTCGTGGCGGAAGGCTCGGGATCGTCAGTGGGGAATTTGGAGTTTTGACAGCAAGCTTGCAAAGATCTGAATGGGGGCTTCAAGCAGAAATAGCTATTGTGACCGGACTTACAACTCTACTCATTTCAGTCAGGGTTCACAGCAGGGGTCGAGATCGGCTTCTATAGTGACTTCACAGGCGGTCGTCTTATGGAAAATTACCGAAATTGAGGCCTAACCAAGGGTCTTTCAAGTCGCTGTTGCAACATTTCTCTGTCTGCTATAAGAAGGATATTCTTCGTATTTAGGGTTTAGGGGTTGGGGAGGATCTTCTTGGATCTCAAATCTTGTCAGGATTTATGCGGTCCTTGCATGCCGTCGGTCATTTTCACGCCACGGTTTGCTCTTCCAGTTGCACTCCATGCTGTCATTGAGTAGGGTTTCGGGTTCATTGGCGCTTAGGCCCTAAACCCTAAACACTCAGAACTTTAGGCTCGCCTCGACTCTGAAGTTTCAAACCTGTATCCCGTTCCCCAAGTTAGATCCAAAAACCTACAGCCTGACTAGTCCTTAATGTAGGGTCCTGGGTTTAGGGTTTAGGGTTTAGGAGTTTAGGGTTTTAGTGTTTAATGGATCCTAAATACGCTTCATCCTGAATGCAAGCGCCTACACCCTAGAACTGTAGCACTCCAAACCTGGTCACAGCTTCGGAAGCTCGTTACGCGGGGAAGCCTTTGGTGGAGGCCGGAAAAGACCAGGGCTTTGGTGCACTATGGATCCCAGAATAGTAGTGCTGGCATCCCCCTTATGGCCCCCGGTATGTTATAGCCCCAAGCCCTATTAAAACTGTTCAGGCCATGAGAAAAACCAAGAGTGCGGGATTGGGTTTGGGGATTATGGCCTTAGGGTTAAAGCTTAGGGCCCTGGCTCTTCGGATGTTCAGTGCGCGGACGTGGGGCGTACGTAAGGCGCTTCCTAACAACCCACCACACTGAGGGCGCACTGACCCAGATGTAGCAGCGCCTCTGCACGGGTGCCCAGAAGATCGCAAAGTTGCTGGGACCTCAGAATGAATCAATACAGAAGCCATATTATTTTTGGGGGTTCCGTATTACAGTTATAGTATAATATACCACAAAACCCTATTCTATAGCTTTGGAGGTAGGGGGCGCTTCATACATCATTTCTACAGCCCCAGCCTCTCCAAGCACTTCGAACCTTGAATCCCAAAACCCTAACCTCCAACGCTCCCAAACTCTAAACCCCGAAACCCTAAACCTCAAACCCCTAAACCCAAAATCCAAAACCTAAACTCTAAACCCTAAACCCTAAACACGAAACCCTAAACCTCAAACCCCTAAACCCAAAATCCATCTAAACCCTAAACCTTTCCGAGGCCCTGGCCAGTCGGATCCCCCTTGGCGGAGGTCCCCGCGGCCCTTTGGCCGCGCCTGTGTCTGGCAGTCGAAAGCACGATCTGCCATCATCAGCCTGGTATACGTTTTAGGGTTTAGGGTTTAGGGGTTTAGGGGTTTAGGGGTGTAGGGGTTTAGGGTTTAGGGTTTAGGGTTTAGGGTTTATGATAATGTAGGGGCCTTAATAATTCGAATCGGGTTTTGGGGTATATTATGCAGTAATTATAGTAAGGAGCCTCCAAAATAGTATAGGTAAGTATTTAGGCCCCTGTATTATGGGCATGAATTCGAAAAGGGTTGCTTAGAAGGGTTCCTTTGAAAGGGGGTCTAGAAGGATGGCTCTAAGGGGTACTACAAGGGCTGAGTATAGGACCCTTAACAATTAGAATAGGGTTTTGGGCTATATTGTACTACAAGCATAATATGGAGATTTGGCAAGTAATGCTTCTTGATTGAAGAGTAAGGAAGCCTCGTGGAATGTAGTTGATAGGTTTAGGCTTTGGGGCTTCGGGTTTAGGCGTTTATATGCCAATCCTGCTGATTCCCATCACAAGCTCCATATATACTTATCAACATTTGGGCGGCTATTTGTCCTGAACTCATCTAGTTTTGCTTCGCCAGGTGTATACTTTAAAAGCCTGGTTTCCCGGAGTCTCGGTTTGGAGTTCAGAGGTTTGCTACTTCCGGCTTGATGTAATACGGTGGCCTTGAGTTCGCTACGGCGCAAACGAAAGCGAAGTTCTATAAATACTGCTTTAAGGCGATACTATTACGAGTAGATTTCTATCTGTCCATATCTATCTAGCGATCTGTGCGTGTATATAAACACTATACACACATATATATATATAGAGAGAGAGAGAGATAGAGAGAGCGAGAGAGGGAGAGAGAGAGAGAGAGAGAGAGCGAGAGAGAGACAGAGCGAGAGAGAGAGAGAGAGCGAGAGAGAGCGCCCCAACTGGGAAACAAGTTGCGCTGATGCAAAAACTGGTTTGATATTTGCGACTTCATTTTTGAGGCCCCAAACAGCTCAGTATTCTTTAGACAACCCTAAATCCTCAACCCTTTCATCGACTTAGCAAGCTATTTCGATGCTTGGGCAACCGATGGAACATCTGAGACCGGTGCACCACTTTCCAATGGCCGCCCTGCAAGGGATTGCAGAAAGCGGTTTAGGGTTTAGGGTTAAAAACTCGGACGATAATATAGGGGCCTTCATAGTTAGAATAGGGTTTGGGGTATAGTGGCATAATTAAACTAAGGAACCCCTCAAAACCTTTTCTTTTATCTTATAACATACCGCAAATTAAGGTCCCTAAACCCTAAACCCTAAATCCTAAATCCTAAAACCCTACTCTCATTATAAAGGCCCCTACAATAGTCTGCAAAGCTTCCATGTGTCCCTGGAAGCTTGGGGGGGTGCAGTGCCATGGCTCAGGGCTTCGCGTTTGATTAGGGTTTAGGGTTTGGGGTTTAGGGTTTAGGGTTTAGGGTGATATCCATCGAAGACTTAGACCCTAGCTTATATATTTCCCCAATAAGCCAGGGAAATGAAAGGTTAAACTTTCAGATTACTACTAAATTGTAAGAACCCAAAAAAGTTTAAAGGTTGGGTATTGGAGACTTAAGCTGATCCGGCAACCCTAAACCCAAAACACAAACCGTAAGCTACCCACCGTTCATCATCAACCTCCGACAGAGAACCCTCAGTTTCCTGTCCATACCTTCAACTCGACATGGGGTAGGGCTTTTGGACTTATTGTTTAGGGCTTTTGAGCGTAGGGTTTAGGGCGTTGGGCTTAGGGTTTAGGGCTTTTGGGCTTACTCTGGGGTTCAGGGCTTTGGGTTGGGCAACTGTCGGAAACTTCTGCTTGTTGGAGAGGCCGGTGCTGGCATGGCAGTCCGGTACCACTGGTACCACTGCAGTTAGGGCTTAGGGTTTAGGGTAGAATCAGAGGACTTTTGAGAAAGGAGTCTATACAAGGCGGTTACTTTAAAGTGTTTAGTATAAGGGGCCGTGATCAGTGGAATACATGTTTTCGCAGAGCACTGCAACCCTGAATCCTGCAACCTGGACATCAGCTCTAGACCCGTTCATTCCCAAATCATTAGGTTTAGGGGTTTAGGGGTTTAGGGTTTAGGGTTTTACACCCCTAAACCCACATACCCCCAAAAAACCGTTGACATTGACTAAGGAAAGTAATCCGAAAGCTATAGAGAAATACCCCTGAACAAAGATAGGAACCCTACTTACAAGATTTAAAGCCTATTCCTTCATCAACGGGGTTTTAGAGTGTCTGCATCGGAACCCTCGAATCCTAGCCACGCGCCTTCGCAGCATTTTCGGCTTCCTTCGGCTTTGCGGCAAAGATGCCAGGGAAAGCTTCCGGATGCCCAACCGAAACCTAAAACCTTAAACCCAAAACCCTAAACCTCAAGCCGAAACGTCCGAGACCTAAAACCATAAACCCTAAAGGTTAGAGTTAGACGTTTCGGACGGATTCCTGACTTATGATTAAGGTTTGTAGAACAATACCAGGGATCTCTCATGAACAAAAAAACCATTATAGTCTTGCGAAAGCCCAGGAGGTCAACCCTAAACCCTAAACCCTAAACCCTAATTTGATGTATCGTTTGGGGACAGGCTTTTTCATGCCCAGGGCTTCGGTAAACATAGTGACATAGGGGCCTCAACGACCGGACTGGGGCTTTCTCGCTGCTTTTAAAGGAAACATGTACTTGAATAATTAGAAACTACTAACTGATAATTCTGATTTTTTGGCTGCTTTTGAGGAAAATATCTGCTTGATAATTAGAAACTGCTAATTACCTATAGTCTCCATTGTAGTTCCTGTTTTTGGTTTGACCACGTATATATTAAGGATTCTATGAGGTATCCCCAAAAGGGAACTACAATGGAGACTAGAGGTAATAATTAACAGGTCGGGACCTGTTCAGGCACTATATAAAACCCACACTCCAAAATCCCTCGATTGCGCGAGGGAGCCCTCATTCCCTAGCTTGCAGGGGGCGTCTCAGATGTGCTTTTTGGGAATTCGGGTCTTCGGTTTGGGGATCAAGGGTTGGGGTTTAGGGTTTAGGGTTTAGGGTTTAGGGTTTAGGGTTTAGGGTTTAGGGTTTAAGGTTTAGGGTTAGGGTTCAGGGTTTTGGTGTTAAAAACTTGAGGTGTGCTGTACCTGGTGGTACCGTCCGTATCCGTGTGTAGCGACTTGAACTACGAACTCTGAAAGCTCAACACCGAGGCGAAGGAGAGCCTTTTCTAGGGTGCCTTTCGAAGCTCCCAGATAAAAAGGCCCTAAACCCTAAACCCTAAACCCTAAACCGTGGCTCAAAAACCCAGCTCCTCATCTCAAACCTTTCGAAGCCTCAAGCATTCAACCTGATGCTGTGATATACCCTCTCCTCTAGACTAAGGGGTGACCTACCAAGCAGTTTCGTAGGATTTGAAGCTACAAGAAAACCACAGATCCCCGAAGCCCGAACCCCCGAGTCGGAAAGCACCGAAGCCGCAAAACTTTGCCCCAAACTCTCCAAAAGACTACCCCGGCTAGAAAGCTACTATAATATCGGGGCCTTAATATAGTGGCCTTAATTAGTCGAGTCAGGTCTTGCGGTATACCACCAAGGACATCCTGCCGATTCCCGGCCTCTAAACAAAGAGTTCTGTGAAGTTTGTGGTGCCTTACCCAGAGACTCCAATATTCCTTAATTAAGGAATCTTCCGTAAATTATAGCAGGATCCTTAATATGATTTAAGGTATATTCCTTGATTAAGGGATATTGGAGTCTCTGGGTAACACAGTCCATGCTCTCGGGCTTGCGATTTCGGATCTCAGGTGGAGGCTGAAGGCTGTGAGAGGGCTGCATTTCGGGTTTATCGGGTTTAGGGTTTTAGGGGTTTAGGGTTTAGGGTTTAGGGGTTTAAGGGTTTAACGTTTAGAGTTTCGGCTGTAGGGCTTGAGGCTGCTAGAGCTCTAGCGTTTTAGTAGGATTGGGTTTGGGTATTCAGTCCTGCTGACGCCTGTTTCGGATATGCAGCTGTAACTTTAGGGTTTAGGGGTTTAGTATCCAGCAAACTATGGCGGGCTAGGGGTTGAAGAAGTTTCGGGTTTAGGCTTAAGCACAAGACCTCGGATAATTCAGGGTTTGGGGTTTGGGATCAAGCAAAATCATGCAGGGATCCATAAGCTGATGTAGCGTATCACCCATATTTCAAGGTGGCTCCATGGGCAAACTCCTTGCTGGATCCCAAGCAACATCCCTAAACCCTAAACCCTAAACCCTAAACCCTAAACCCTAAACCGCTCCGTAGCAAGGATCCCAGCACTGCCCTCCTAAGCCGTCACCTCCAAACCGGTATGAAACCCCCTGCACCCCGAGTTGTAAGCCCGGCATCCTAAACCCTAAGCTCTAAACCCCAAGACCTGAAGACTTAAACCCCTCTGGATGTTTAGGGTTTAGGGTTTAGGGTTTTGGGATGTAAACCCTGGAACCAAACCCGAAATCCCCTAAACCCTAGACGCCAAACCCCTCAAACCCTAAAATCCTCAACCCCGGTGCCGGCCTGAAGAAAATGCCAAGCGCCATGCTGACAGCAGTCTGACCTTGGAGAGGGCTCAGGGCATTGGGTTCTATGATTTAGGGTTTAGGGGTTTAGGGTTCAGGGTTTCAGGGCATCGGGTCTAGGGCTTGAGGGTTCCGTAAGCATTCTTCTTATGGGTTTCATGGAGACTTCCTTCCCGGCTTCTCTTGGGCTTCCTTTTCTGGTCTTTTCAGAGCGCGTTCTCGGGTTCTACAGGGATCCTTCAGGGGCTCCTCAGAGGGTTCCTTCGACACGCTCTCGCTTGAGAGTTCCATTACCAATGTTCCCGCAGTAGGTTCCTGAGTAGCCCCTTATTAATTAGGGCAGCCTTTTTCCTACTATTGGTTTTAATGCGGGAACCATCCCCGCCAAAAAATGCAACCAGGGTACTGCTGGGGAACCAGCTGAGGGTTCTACAAGTCTTCCGTCCGCGGTTCTATATAATGTAGGGGCCTTAATGATTAGAATAAGGTTTTGGGGTACATTATATTCCAGTTATAATAAGGGACTCCCAAAATATTATAAGTAGATATTCAGGCCCCTATATTAGAAGGGCTCCGGGGGTCTGTTCGAGTGTTGCCCGGGTTGGTGGTTTAGGGTTTAGGGTTTAAGGTTTAGGGGTGTTCAGGGGTTGAATCTTTCGCTGATTAGGGCTATTTTCCGCCTGCATGGAGCGTAGAGCAAGGGATATCGCGTTGGCCGCCTGTCATTCTTACAAGGGGAAGCCGAGATAAACCCGAAGCCCATAAACCTGCAAGGTCTGGCCAGAATGGCAACCTCGGAAAGCACACCGCCGTGGTACACTAGTGGGCTGTGGTTTAGGGTTTAGGGTTTAGGGTTTAGGGTTGAATGGCAACCTCGAAAAGCAGACCGCCGTGGTACACTAGTGGGCGACACTTCGTTGCAGCCTGTGATTTCCCAAAGCCATAGTCTGCACAAGTACCACATCACGACTCCTGGTTTAGGTTTCCCAGAGACTCCCATATCCCTTAATTAAGGAATATGTCTTAAATTATAGTAGGATCCTTAATATGATTTAAGGTATATTCCTTCATTAAGGGATATTGGAGTCTCTGGGTTAGGAAAGTTTAGGCTCCTCGATCCGGTGATAGGGACAACGCGGATCGAGCGTCGGAGCATTTCCGTTTTGCGGCTAGGGATGCAGGTGCTGAAAGCATCGGACTGATGTGAGTGTTTTTTGTCCACCTCTAGAGGTCCCACGCAGCTTGAAGCAGGAGCTGCATACTCAATCTGCTGCATGCAAGCTCTACATCACCCACGCACTATGAGCATCAATCGGGAATGCTCAACAGTGATGTGCCGTCAGGGCCTAAGGCAATGAGAAGGATTGAGATACCTTCTTCGAGCTTCCTCCAATCACCAACAGGAGCCCGCCTAACTAAGACCGACATCCTTCAGTCAGAGCTTCGAACAGGGTTTAGGGGATTAGGGTTTAGGGTTTAGGGGTTTAGGGTTTAGGGGTTTAGGGTTTAGGGTTTAGGGTTTCGGGAGGCAAGATGTTGGGCTGTCACCATACAGGAGCAGTCTATAACAGGGCGCCATGTTGGTCAAGAATATCGACAAGCCCAAACCCTGCAAGGGAAATAGGTATTTGGAGTAAATAGCTCCCTTTGTTTATGCAGGTGTGCATGTCTATATATATATATACACACATGTATATGTACACATAGTTAGATACACACTTTTTAATATACTTCTGTGAGCAGTAAAGCAATATTGTTACCTTCTAGTTCTTCAGACCCTACATGAAAGCTTACACCTTAGACTGCAGCAACGACTCAGAGTGCTCAGCAGTCGGAAAACCAAAACAGTTAACGCTAAATCATGAACCCTATGCCCGAACCCCTAAACTCCAAACCGTAGGCCCCAAACCCTAAACCCCATACCCTAGACTCGATACCCGAAGCCCGAAACTCTAAACCCTAAACTCCAAACCCTAAGTACGAAACCCCAAACCCTAAACTGTTAAACTCCAAAACCTAAGCCCCGAACCCTAGCCCTAAGCCCTAAACTCGAAACCCGAAGCCCCCAAAGCCTAAACCCAAAGCTCTAAAGCCGAAGCCCCAAAGCCTGAACGGAGGAGCCGGCCAGGAAGGGAACTTCAGTATCTCGGGGATGGGCTCTAGCCCTTCAAACGCTTTCCAACCTTCCGGGTTTAGGGTTCAGGGCTCAGGGTTTAAGTTTTCGGGCTTAGGGTATAGGATTTGGGGCTTTTAGGGTTTTTTTAAGTGCAATGGGCCTCCTTTCACTCTGCCGACACTCACCCCATACAAGGCTGCGGGGTTTAGGGTTTAGGGTTTAGGGCTGGTTTAGGGTTTGGGGCTTAAGGTTTAGGGTTTAGGGCTGAGGGTTTAGAGTTTAAGGGGGGGTCGACACAGAGGCTAGGAAGTTTAGGCTTTGTGGCATTTCCGACTTAGGGTTTCGAGTTTGGGTGTAGGATTTGGGGTTTATAACACCAAAGACTCTCGACCATAAACCATACAGTTTAGGATGTTTGTATTGGGGTTTTCAGGGTTGCGAGACAGCCCGTGGAAAAACACACCCCTCACACCCTGCTGGCAGCCCTTCCTGGGCGGACCTTCGAGCCACCTTCCTCCCTTTTGGAAGAGGAGTTGAGTCACTACTTGTCTGACTTCTGAACCCCTCCTAAAAGTTAAACTTTTAGCATCCTCATCATAGTTTATATAGAAACCCACAAAGTTAAAGTCATAAGAGCCAACCAAAAGAACACCAAGACTTGTGGCACGGGATTTTCCTGAGCAACTTTGCCATATGCGCCTTGGGGTATCAGGCAACACGTTGCATGCCGCATATGGGTAGTTCTCTAAATTAGGGTCCCTCTTTAGGTCCCCAATATAGTACGGCACCCTTATAAAAGGACCTCAAAAGGGACCCTATTTTAGAGAACTACCCATATGGCGTCGGGGACCATCACGAACGACGTGAGTTAAGGCCTCGTGAATCTCCATAAGCCGTCGCCGGAAAGAGTTGCGGCAACACTCTGAAGGCCTAAACCCCCTAAACCTCTGAACCCCTGAACCCCAGACCTTAAATCCTAAACCTCTGAACCCCGGAACCCCCGAACCCCTGACCTTAAAACCCCTGAACCCCAAGCCTTAAATCCTAAACCTCTGAACCCCTGAATCCCTGAACCCCAAACCTTAAACCCAAGCCCTAAACCGTCCCAAGGTTTGGCAGCTTGGAGTGACTGGCTCTGACCATGTGCGAGGCATCGAGGGCGTTTTGAAGGTTCTCCGAGACTCCCTTACACCCGAAGGCCTTGTTCCTAAACCCCAAACGGTCCCCGACTCGGAAGCAGGTGTGAGCTGCAGCCTGTTATAAAGTGTGATTGTTCTGCCCGGAAGCCCACAAAGACCCGTAAAGCACCGAAGGACCCGGAGCCATTATGAAGTCCTTGGCACTTGGGACGTAGAAAAGCCCTAAACCCTAAAACCTTCAA
>CAJNDV010032555.1:6364-40189 GCA_905221635.1 Symbiodinium sp. CCMP2456 | reverse complement strand
TGCTACTGCTACTGCTACTGCTACTGCTACTGCTACTGCTACTGCTACTGCTACTGCTACCACTACTACTGCTACTACTACTACTACTGCTACTGCTACTGCCACCACTACTACTACTACTACTACTACTGCTGCTGCTACTACTACTACTGCTGCTACTACTACTACTACCACTATTACCACTACTGCTACTACTGCTACTACTGCTACTACTACTACTACTACTACTACTACTACGGCGACGACAACAACAACTGCTACTACTGCTGCTACTGCTTTTATTACTACGACTACTACTACTACTACCACCACTACTACTACTACTACTACTACGACTACTACGACTACTAGTACTACTACTACAAAAATCAGCAACACCATCCAAAACAGCAGCAATATTAAGACTAGCGGTAGCCGTAGCTACTACTGCTGCTACTGCTACTATTACTACGAATACTACTACTACCACTACTACTAGTACTACTACTGCTACTACTATTACTACTACTATTATTATTACTACTACTGCTACTACTACTACTACTACTACGACGAGGTACGTGCTTTGCGGCCTTGACTTCACGGTGATGCCCGCGAATGCTACCTACGTCCGAACCTCCATCGAGATGCTGGCCGGCGTTCTAGCATCCTCGAGCTTCAATGCAGCCCACATCCAGTTGACAATGCCTCAGAAATCCATCCAAAGCACCACTGTGCTGAAGCACAGGCGCACCGTCGAGGATTTGCTGCTGAAAAGCAAGTTGGTGCCAGAGTTGCGCACCAGCCTTTTGTTCGAGCGCCCGGAGTCATCTCAGAGTGACCGCCGGAGCCTGACACAGACCTGCATCCTGAGCACCTTTCAGAGTTTCAGTGAGCCAGCATTCCTGGCAACCATGCCGGCCCTCGAGGGTCGACTTGGCCCCTTCCCACTCATCAAAGTGGCCAACATGTTGGGCTGTGATGAGGACTCAAGGCCGGGTCCTGGCACTCGGGTTGAACAGTGCCTTGGGCTGAGACCATGCCATATGCAATAATAGCAGAGTTATACCATAGTATTCGTTGTCTCCGTCACAGTCACGCTCAGGAAGGGCGTGCCATTGCATGGGATGGTGTTGGATGCCTTCTTCAACGACTTCGGGCTCCAGGAAGATGATCGGGCTATCTTCTTTGACATGGTGCCGAACAGGCAGGACAGATTCAGCCAGTGCAACTTCAACCCCAAACCCTGAACCTCAAACCCGACAGCCAGTGCCAGGCAGTGTGAGTTTGCAAGGGCGGCCGTGGCGAAGCTGCTGGAAGGCAATGCGGGTCCGCAGGTTTACTATGTGGGCCTCTTCCGACCGGACCAATATGCGGATGTCAAGCCACAGCTCTGTGAGATGATTTACAGGTGGTGGGATGACAGTGCCGACTCCCCGCCCAAAGCTCGACCCGCTGATGCAGCAACGCCTGCATTGCCACCATTGAGCCTGGAGATCCTGGCCGTCGCCGCAGATCACCCAGTCTGGCCTCAGAGCCTGGACTCCAAGTTTGAGGACGGCACGGAGGACGCATGCTGAGTACAGTAACAGCAAGTCATGCAGCCATCACAAGGTGGCAACCACATCTGCACCTGAATCTTTGAGAGTGCACCCCCGGAGCGTTTAAACCCAGATTGTCGCCAGGAGAAGAAGAACTTGATGACTCTGAAGAAAGAATTCCTTGCGAAGTACCCCGCTCCGGATCCAAACGCTGCTGCACCGTCGAGCGGCCGTGGTGCTGGGTCGGGAAACCCGCCTCGGCCTCGGGTGGCGGGCCATTGCGATTTCAGCCGTGATGGGGAGCCCCTGAGCGTCGGCCGAGAGATTCGTTTGCCACCTGTATCCATGTCAAGCATTGCTGTTGAGAAGCTCCTTGGCTGGACATTGAGCTCTCCCGAGATGTCTCTGCTGGAATAGAAACCAGAACCATGTAACGTGTAGTAGATTTTGTAGGTCCATCACCAAGGCTGGGAATGGTGCAAGGAAAAGCCACGAAGCCCGCCATCATCATCGACAGCCACTATCAGGTTTGGTTGGGCAATGTTAATGACACAGAGCTGGACGTGCCGGCGGGAGATTTGTTTGGCTTTGGTACCGGGACCTTCGGAGAGCAGGCCTTGGTGCGATGCTGGACATGTTTAATTTTGTTCCAGATTCAGATAGACAGTGACAGTGATGATGGTGTGTCTTGATAGACAATGCTTGGTAATTTTGTGCGCACGTCCTGCCCTTCAGGAAACGCCGCCCTTGAAAATGGTGGCATACCATGGAGATTGACGTCGGACAAGGACTTCATCTCCATGGACAAGAAGACTCCCGAGCCCTTGTGCCAGGTGCTTCGGAACCAAGCCGTGAACCACGGGCTGGCCAGTGTGGAGGTTGATTGTCACAGCGTGACTCCGCAGGTGGAGCCTGCTGCTGCATGCCTGGCTAGTTGTTCTGCTGGGTTGGTTGCTGCACTAAAGCAAAAGCCCCTTCCGTGGACAGTCCCCAAGCATTCGAGGCTGGCGGTGGCGAGAGTGAGCCGATCTCCTTTCGATTTGATGTGGCACCCTCCGCGAGCTTGAAGACACACCTCTTCAAGCCCCATTCAGTGGAGCCTGCTGATAAAGACAATCTCCGGTCTGGCGCGGTCGGGGCGGTCTTCCACAACCAGTATGCCCGGATCATCAACAACAAACGAGCCCGTGTCGTGTGGGAGGCCTGACAGATTTAATAAGGGACGTGTGGTGTAATGCAGATCGTTCTCTCTCAGCTTGATTTGACAGCTCCAGTGGCCAGGCGAACATTACAAATTCTCCAGCCAAGTTGATGCCAGTGAAGCCAAAGGTATATTTGCTTGCCACGGTGCGCATTGCCGCACAGTCGTGGGTGAATCTGTCACAGTGACAACAATGTCGTTGTGCGAGGCTGCCAGCCCAGCATGAATAAGTAGACACCAGACATTTGACGAACGCCTTCAAGAAGCAGGTGCTACTTTTACTTCACACTTTTGCGAGGCTCATGCCGGCCTGCCAGGCTCAGGGAATGGCACTTGAAACTTCTAGCAGAGAGACCCACTGAGAGCCTTAGAGAAGTAGACCGATCGACGTAATATCCTGTCTGCTGGCATGACAGTTTTTGATGCTGGAGCCATTCCATTGGCCTCCTGATGCTGGCAGTTCGAGACATTGTGATCCTGACAAAATCGTCGTACAAAGCCTCTTGTGATGAGGTGCGGGATCATGGGGTGTGTGTCGCCTGTAGAATGAGCCAGCTATCGTTTCTGCAGCGGGCGGCTGCCCGAGTAATATCTGAGTCTCAGTTCGGGTTGACCGCCGGTTGCTGGTTGATGCTGGTAGGGAATGACAGTCCCCTTACTCAGCATCATTGCTTGCATCGATCATGCCTGGCATATTGGCGCCTGTGACCTCAGTGACAGACAGCTCGGACGAGGACCGTGTTTCAGTGCAAGGCCTTAGGGTGTAGGCTCGGAGGGTATACAGACTGGCAGGATGGCCGGCAAGCTGCTGGTTCTGGAGATCGTGCACCGAAGAGTACACCAATGAAAAGGCCTGCAGCTGCCAAGAAGAAGCCAGCCCAAAAGAAGCAGAAGAAAGATGATGATCAGGATATCCCCGAAGTAGAAGCTTCACAACCGGAAGCCGCCGAAAGTGACAAGGAGTTGAATGACGAGGCCGTGGAGGGTGGAGAATCAGAAGACCAGGAGGAGGATCCTGAAGAACCAGATGCCGAGGAACAGCCGCCCCCGAAGAAGGCTCCAAAGAAGGCTGCTAAGCCAAAGGTTGAGGCAAAGAATCGTGTCACACCAAAGGCTGAGGCAAAGAATCGTGTCACACCAAAGGCTGAGACAAAGAAGCCCGTCACACCAAAGGCTGAGACAAAGAATCCTGTCACACCAAAGGCTGAGACAAGGAAGCCTGCCTTGAAGGCCAAATCAAAGCTTGCCAAGGCTAAGGGAGAACCGAAGCCAGAGGCTGCAGCAACGAATGATCCTGATGTTGCTGAGAATGTGCCAGCTGCAAAAAAGAAGCCCGCTGCCGCAAAGAAAGGGTGCGGAAAGGGAGCAGAAGCAAAGAGAGCAGCGGCCAAGGCGAAGTTGGATCCCAGCGGCCGTTCCTCGTCCAGAATGATTCCGATTGTGTCTCGCTTGTCGTGCCCCTAAGTCCGAAACCACAGACCCTAATCCCTAACACCCTAAACCTTTGAATTGTTCCTCGATGCGATGATTGCTGGAGGCAAAGTGACCAACCCGTACTACTATTCGAACAACAATTCCTATGGAATCAAAGTGGATGAGGCTGAGGCATTCAGAGTTCCACGGCAGACAGAGTCATTCACTGTTACTGTTGCCGTGTCCTTGTCATGTTTTTTAGCTTGTGACAAACCCAACCAAGGTTGGTGGTATGTACCATGACAAGGAGACCAGCTTCGAGATTGCAGAAACTCGGCAGCCTTCCGAATCTGTGCCTGCTCAGCTTGGGTTTGGAGTCTCTCTGAGTCTGTCAGTCTTGTTTTTCGACTCAGAATCTGGCAGCTGCCGAGCTTCGCAAGGGCACATCACTTGCAGAGGTGAAGCTGATGGTAGTCCCTTGGCTTGTTGAAGTGTAGTATGGGTCGTCGACTTGACATGTCCGAGCTTTTCGTTCAGTATTACTGCTGTCAACAGTTGAAGCTTTTTAATAGCTGAGTCGACGATGCTCCAAAGTGCGCTCCAGAAGAAGTTGGATTCGATCCCGAACGAGGCCAAGGCCGCAAATGCCATGGCAGAGCAGCTGACAGAGGAGCAGGCAGAGTGCGTTGATGGCATTGATGGCGAAGGCGCGGAGGAAGAGCCAGATGGGGCTGAGAATGCAGAGGATGCAGCAGATGGCAATGATGATGCTCCTGTTAACTTAGAGTCCGCTGCGTAAGAAAGCAGAGCTGCTGACGGAGCACGGGGAAAACATTGGCACTTCCTATGAAGACAGTATTTGAACGATGAACCTTTATTCCGTGATCCATAATTGATTCAATTGATCGGTCCCTTTGAGAATCATCGGCACATATTAACATTCCGGCATTATGTTGATTGCGTGTCTATCAGTCATGTCATACATTATTGTAGCATTTGGGCAACATGACATGTCTGATTGCTATTAAATTACTGTTATTATCTATGATAGATTCCGGTCCACATAACATTTGGGCAATATTGTTGATTGCATGTATCGGTCATGTCATAGATTCCGACCCACATAACATGTGGGCAATATGTTTTGCATTTATCGGTCATGTCATAGATTCCGGCCCACATAACATTTGGGCAATAATATTGTTACATGTTCGTGAAGCCGAACACTTCGAAAACCTTGATGATGTCGGCGCTTCCTATCAAGGAAGACAATCCATCAAATCGGCGGATTGCTCACCCTAAACCCCTAAAGCCCTCAAACTAAAACCCTAGTGACGTCGGCACTTTCTATCCAGGAACAGGAATCGGCGTCAAAGTTGCGGATTGCTCCATATGATGTCACAAGTTCCAGCCCTAAACCTTAAACCCTGGGCATTTCCTATCAATGATGTCACAACTTCAGTGCCAACAATGCTGCAGCCTTGTCTGCTCGATCTTTCGGCCCTTTCGTGGCTTCCTTTTGCTGCCGGGGCCTTGAGGCTGCCCTGAGTCCGCGACCAGGTCCTCGTCCGGGCCCGTCTTTTTTGCTGTCGCCAGGCATGGAGGAGCCCAAGAAGGAGGAGGAGGAGGTCAAGGCGGAGCCGGTGAAGTTTGTCTACTACGTCGACAACCACCAGGCTGGGGTGGGGGCTGCGGGGGGGCTGGAGACGTGGCTTGTGCTGAGGTTTTCATCGACGTGCTCTGGTGGCGCTGCTTGAGCCCCAAGGAGCCCGGGCCTTGGCGGGCTTCCGGCCAGGATTTCAAGCCGCTCCCGTCGGCTCCCGTTTGAGGCAAGCGATCTTCATCGAAGGCGTCCGGGCGGGTCTGCGTGCCACCCCAGTGCCGGCCAACGACGTCGAGGTCTTGTGAGCCGGGCCGAGGGGTGAGGAAAAGTGCCTTTCTGGGTTTGCGTCGTGTGGCCGGCGTCCCTTCTCGAGCTTCTGCACCCGCTGTTTTTGCTGCAGCCTTTTCTGCTTGAAGTGTGCTTGGGGTGTGGTGTCCTTGGGGCCTCTCGTGCTGCCGGGGCCTGGGTCGAGCTCGTGCTGCCGAGGCCTTGCTTTGCCTGTCTCCTGCCCAGGTCGTGGTCGAGACCTCCACTTTTGCCGGTCCCTCGTCATGTGGTCGGGAGCTCGGGTTTGGCCGTGCTCGCTTTTTGAGGTCTTCTCTGATCCCTTCGGTGGCAGCCGGGCCCCCGGATGTATGCAAGGCTTTGGGTCCCGTTTCCCCTGCTCGTCTCGGAGCTTGAGGTCCCTCATGGAGTCCCTGGCTTTGAGGGAGGAGGCCGAGAGAGCGGAGGAGGGTGCCGGCCTCCCAGCTCTCGCCTTGTGGGGTTTCCTGTGCTTGCTGCCTAGGTCCCAAGTTCAAGATCATTATGGCCAGCTCGATGGAGTCTGACGCCGTTTTTTGGGAGGTGCCCGTGGACCTGGCATGGTGGAATTCTCTGAGTGCTCAGGAGCGTCACCTTTTCGTTGCCGGTGTGCGAGCTGGTTTGAAGGCGGCGTTGGCGTCAGCCCCGGCCACAAGCGCCGCGGGAAGCGCAAGTGCGCGATGAGGGGCCAAAAGACTGCGGCGGCGAGTTGCCACCTCTCGACTCGAGACAGTGCTATGCTAGCTGCTCATTGATTGTTGCAGCACCGTAATGATGTAAACATGTGAAGTTTGTAGAACCCCCGATTCATTTGGAACCCCCAATTACCAGGAAAATTCTTTATCTACGTTCGGGACCGCGTGGAGAAGTTACTCAAGGAGCGGTTGCACCTCCCCGTGGAAGAAACCCTTCACATCGCGCACGTGCTGACCCAAACAGCGAAAGGCTTCCTCATGGGTGCCACCAGCACCGCGAAAGGAGCTTGGAAGGATAACGTGCTTCATGTCCAAGACCCTCGTGGTCTGGGTCGCAGGTTGCACGCCTTCATGCGCTTGGAGTTTCAGGACGGAACCAGGAAGCTGCCGTCGCAGGACTACCATGGGTCCGGGCGCGCGCACTTGCACATGATCGTCTTCGGTGCAGAGGATCTCATTCGCGACCTTCCCATCGACACGACCGTCAGCGCCAGCCTGCCGAACTCTGAAGAAGACGTGGACATGCACGGCTATGTGCTTGGTTCGCAGATCGACCACGAGGGCGACAGCGGCCGCGAGATCTGGGAGGCGCCCACCTGCTTCGATGAGGAAAAGCGGTTCTGGCGACTGGCCCACTCGGAGGAGGACCACAACCGCGGGCTCCGCGCCTACGTCAAGGATGTCTTGGACGCTCTGAAATGTCACCAAGATTTCTTGATTGGCAGCGACAAGGCCGGCATGCTGCGGCAGTACATCACGAAGTACCTCTCAAAATTTTCGGACAGCGCGTCGCAGGACTGGCTCAATGACGACGCCGATGCCACGAGCATCGCCACCACGGTTCTCATGCGATATCATCCGTTGGAGCCGGAGATGACCCTGCAGCTGTTCGGGCAAAAGTTCCGGCAGTGGCACATGACGACCGTGACCGGCGGCAAGCGCGACTTCGTGGTCCCCGTCCCCGACATAGAGGTGCCTCCCAAGGAGATCGTGCTGTACGAAGCCGCGACATGGGCACGCGGAAAGATTTCGCTGCTTGACTTCTTGCGCAAGACCACCGGCGACGGCCAGATCTGCCACTGGCTGAAGAAGCTGCACAAGACCACCCAACCGGACACGCCCTTGCCAGAGTTCGCTGCTGCCTATGAGATGCTAGGTGAGAAAGTGGTCGCAGCCGACATGAACTCGCGGTTCAGCGATAAATTCTACGGCCAGTGGCTCGTCTTGCATTGCCCTTTCACTTCCTTGACGGAATTCGTGGACGAGGATCGGCTGGCAATGGTTCCGTCCGAGCACCGCTATATATGACCATGGCCGTCCTGCGAGGCTATGGGCGCGATCTGCAGGATGTCGAAGAAGAGCTGCGCGTGGAGGGACACAGCAGAGCAGCGACAGAGGGCATCCTCAACATGATCCGCAGCACCCGCACGCTCGTGGCAGACTACTTGTCAGGTCGTCTGCGCGTGGGAGCGGCGCATCCAGCGTCACACAATGAAGTCTGCGCAGGACTCGCGCAGGCGCCGCCAACGGCCGTGCGATACAACCGTCAGCAGGAGCGCTTCAAGGGTCTTCTAGACCGAGCCGTGTCGCGCGCCATGACCTACCGCACAACGGCGGATGAGTGTCAGGCTGATGACCTCAGACAGGAGGCGCATGCGGAGGCGAAGGTGCTGGTATGCATGGGCAAGCCAGGTTCGGGCAAGACTACTGTCTGCCATCGCATGATCGAAGAAATCCTGCCGGAGGGCGGGCGCGTCCTTTTCGCTCTTCCGACCGCGCAGCTCGCCAGTCGCATGAGAGAGCGCTACGGTCGGCGCATCGATGTGGACACTTGTCACGCCGCATTCGGCTTGCACGAGGACGAGGTCGGCTCCCACATGCCGCTGCTCGCGCACTACGACTTGACGGTCGTGGACGAGATTTCGCAGATGGAGGGCCGACACACTGACCGCATCATCCAGCTTTGGGAGATGTCCGACCGCGTGCCCGTTCTGGTCTTCTGCGGAGACAAGTGGCAAATGTCTGGCTTGGGCGACGTGCGGCCCTGGCACACACCCAAGTGGAAATTGGCTACGTTCCGCACAGACTTCCATCAGAGCTTCCGATGCCAGGACCCTGCCTTTGAGAAGCTGCTCAACAAGCTGCGGACGGCCAAGCCCACCGCAGTCACTTTGAAGCTACTGCAGAAGAAGAAGGCGTGGTCGCCTCCGGGCCCTCCGACAGTGCGAGGCGTGCAGCGACTTCTCCATATGCATCCCAACACGACCATTCTGACCTGCACCCGCTTCGGCGCTCAGGCGGTCAACGATTGCGCCCTGGAAGCAATCTTCTCGAGTCAGTCACCGTTGGTCGAACTGCCAGGGGACATGGAAACAAACCCCGATAACTACCTGGATGGCAAACTCAAGCCAGACTCCGAGCTCCGCCCGCTGACTGTCCGCGTCTTCGAAGGAATGCAAATCTACCTGACGAAGAACGTGAGGAAGGACTTGGACTATGTCAATGGCATGCGGGCCACCGTTCTCTCGTACACAGTGGCCTCCAAGGCTGTCCGAGTGAAAACGGCTACCGGTCACATCTTCGACGTCTGGAGGTGGACGGATGTGGGGCACAAGAATCTCTCCTACTACCCCATGAGACCTGGGTATGCCAGCACCATACTGAAGTTCCAGGGGGCAGAGCTAGACCACGTGACGATCTACCTCGATGCGAAGAACATCCCAGGGGCCGCCTACACCGGGTTGAGCCGCGTTCGCCGCATGAGTGACTTTCTTTTGGGCGGAAACCTGGAGGCGTTGCACTTCACGCCGGCCAGGAACTGAACAAGCCCCGTGTCGAGAATGTTCAGTAGCTCGGCTTAGTGTCCCAGCCATGACTCGGCGTGACACGCCATGAGGGGTGCCTTGTTCCGCAATCCATTTCAAGTAGCATCGGGCCCCGGAAACAGATCTGCAGGAATGGGACACAGTTATAAACAGTCGGAATGAACCGGTTGCCTAACTCCCATACTGGGGTTATTGCAGGCATGTTTCCTGGGAAACCAATGGGAAGGAATCAACCCATACACCCCCAGCGGTTTCACGCCTCACCCAATCCGTGCTGTTGCCAAGCATCGGGAAAAGCTTCTGCAACTGCCGCTTGTCGTTTTTCGCGTCTCGCTTCCTGTTCCATGTAAACACACTTAGTACTCGTTGATATGTCCTCGGCGACGACTAGTACTATAGCTGATAATACTTATACTACTTGACACAGTCAACGCTAGAATGCATGCAGGACTGAAGAGTGTTGTCGCGCTTGCGTAAAGGCTTTGGCAGTGCTTTGAATGCAGGTTGTCGTCAGACTCCAAAACCCAACACCCTGACCCCAAAACCCAAAATCCAAAACCCAAAAACCCAAAACCCAAAACCCAGAAGCACCCGACACCCAAAACGCACAATCCAAAACCCAAAAACGCAAAATCCAAAATCCAAAACCCAAAATCCAAAATCCAGAACCCGAAACCCAAAACGCAAAACCCAAAATCCCAAAACCCAAAACCCCAAACCGAAAACGCAAAACCCAAAACGCAAAACCCAAAATCCAGAACACAAAACCCAAAACACAAAACGCAAAATCCAAAATCCAAAACGCAAAATCCAAATTCCAGAACCCAATACCCAAAACGCAAAACCCAAAATCCAAAATCCAAAATCCAAAACCCCAAACCCAAAATCCTGAGGACCAGAAAAGGGTCCCTCCCGAGATTGGCTACGAGCCTATTCTAAAACACACATTTTACAAAAAGAATTCAATGTAGTTCAGGCTTGTTCCTCGATAGAGCTGTGGAAGACCTGTGAGTGGCATAACCTAAAACCCAGCACCCAAAACCCAAAACGCAAAATCCAAGATCCAGAACCCAAAATCCAAAATCCAGAACCCAAAACCCAAAACGCAAAACCCAAAATCTCAAAATCCAAGACCCCAAACCCAAAACAACGCAAAACCCAAAATCCAGAACACAAAATCCAAAACCCAAAACACCAAATCCAAAATCCAAAACACAAAACCCAAAATCCAGAACACAAAATCCAAAACCCAAAACACAAAATCCAAAATCCAAAACGCAAAATCCAAATTCCAGAACCCAAAACCCAAAACGCAAAACCCAAAATCCAAAATCCAAAATCCAAAACCCAAAACCCAAAATCCAGAGGATCAGAAAAGGGTTCCTCTAGAGATTGTTACGAGCCTAGCAGGCCACTTAGAACCCAAAACGCAAAACCAAAAACCCAAAACGCAAAACCCAAAATCCAAACCCAAAACACAAAACCCAAACCCAGAACGCAAAACCCAGAACGCAAAACCCAAAATCCTGAGGAGGAGCTGTCCAATTTGGTTAAAAGTAGGGGCGGCCGGGTCTAACCGGGAGTCCTCCGAAAAATAACCGGGAGTCTGAAAAAGCATAAAAGCAAGCTCTTAAATCGTGTTAAGTTATGAGCCGTATCTGCTGTCAAGCTGGATTGTGAGCCATTGTTGTTTTACTGCTTGACATGAGGCTGACACCATGGAGCGGCCTTATGCTTGACGATTTCGTTTCCTATCCTATTGATATCATGACATGTATGCATCACATGTCCTAGCCTAGCGTATCTCATTTACATGCAACACAAAAAAACATGTCGAAGTCATGTGTGACAAATGATTTATAATATCCTGTGCGTGATATCTTGTCACTCGTAACTTTTTTTCTACACTTATTTTCGACGTCATGCCTGTTGAGATGTTCTGTTTGGAAACCCTTTTCCTATTTGAAGTTATCGTAAACGAAAACAGTGGTGCTGGTTCTTCCATGTGATCTTTCCGCCCTAAACAAACCAAGAACACCAGACAAGGCATGAGGAAATCAGAGAAAGATAAGAGGGATAGAGAACAGGGGATCAGAGAAAGCAGCACAAGCGGCACCCCTGGCCGCTGGCGGCATTTGTCGCCTTACCTTGAGCGGCACCCCTTGCCGCTGGCGGCTCGTTCCGCCACCCTCAAACACAGGCGGTCGACTCGCCATTGGCATCGGAGAAAGTCGTGCTCTTGGTCAGAGGCAATGGTAGGATCCATTCGGAGCTTCGTTGTTGATTGCGATGCGGCTGTCGAAGCGTGCAGGATTCCGTGGCACTGGTCCCCTGCGACGGCTGGGAGCTGAGCCTTTGCTCGAGTTTGGAGTCACGCCTCGATTTGCATGCCCATGTCCGCCTGCGACCGGAACCCAGCATGCTGACGTTCCCGAACACCTGCATTTTCAACTCCTATACCTGGAGATAAGGTTCGGGAATTGTGAAGATCTACGGCTTGGCTTGCAACTCAGCTTGCACCGCTTTGCCTCGCTTGGCCTTGCTCTCATGACACGACTTCATTGGCGTTGAACAATTGTTTTTTTTTTGCAATTTGAAATTGTCTCAAGGGAACCCTCACTGTACCTGGACCTGTAGTGCACACCTGAAACCATGTGGCATGGGCGTACATGTTTGGCTGCATAAAATCGTCCAAGTTAGCACCGAAACCTGTGACCTTGCAGCAAGCTGTCAATAGCATGACATGTGCACATAGGTTGGGCGAAAGTTCAGCCCGCCGTGTAGTTGATTGACTGACCAATGGGGCCTCGGACACGCTCACGCTCCTCGAGAAGGGATCGCCGACGCTCAAGCTCGACAAGTGATCGCCGAGACTCGAGAAGGGATCGCCGACGCTCGACAACAAGCTCACGCTCGAGAAAGGATCGCCGACGCTCGAGAAGGGATCGCCGACGCTCGAGAAGGGATCGCCGACGCTCGAGAAGGGATGGGCGCCGACGCTCGAGAAGGGATGGGCGCCGACGCTCGAGAAGGGATCGGCGCCAATCCAGGTCGAGCAGCAGCGGTTCTGCTGCTTCCGAAGATGAAAGGGCTCCACCGGCTCCACGAAGTCCGCCTTCAATATCCGAGCTTGCGGACGAGGTGGTTGGCAGGTTTCAAAATGACCATGTCTTCAGTCGGTAAATAACAAATGATCAAACATACGGTTCTGTATCTAACAAGGATCATGGATGCTAAGTCCAGCTGCAAATTGTCACACCCGGACCCTTGAAGGACCTGAAAAAACTTTTCGACGTCGCCCGAGAGTTTCTGGAAGCTGCTCGATCACATGAGGCGAGGCGATCTGAAAGCCCGTGAGTACTGTAACAATAGCCAGCCAAAGCACCCCGGAAAACCAACCACGAAACTCGCTCAATCAGCTGATCGACCAAATGAGGCGAGGCGATCTAAAAGCCCGTGAGTAGCAATAGCCAGCACCCCGAAAAAACAAGCAACAGCACCTTAACCTCTCGACAGGCCAAGCTGGAAGTCGAGGCAGCCGAAGCTGCAGCCGCTGGACCAACGGAGGCGAGGCGATCTGAAAGCCCGTGAGTAGCAATAGCCAGCCAAAGCACCCAAAAAAAACAAGCCAGAGCACCTTAACCTCTCCTGAATTTTAAGCCATCAGTGCCCTGCATCTGAAGCCGCCTTGCTTTGCATCTGACAGGGGCCTATGGTGTGCAGTCCGACGAGCCCTGCTGGCGGGGAGTGTGAGATGGAGGCCGAGCGCAATAGTCCGCAGCACATTCACAGGAAGTGTACACTTGCTGATAACTATATTGAATTCTTGCTGCAATGTCGTAACTGTCTGCGACCTTCGACAAAGGATGAAAAGGAGAGCAGCGAGGTGCCAACGTCGGGCTTCAACGGCGTGGAGCCAGAGTCTACCTTCCATCGGATGAAGGATGAGACCGAGGTGCTTTGAACACATCATAACCGGGTACAGAGATCATATAATTACTGTACAACGTGCATAGTAGGCTAACAGTTGGTCTGGCAGGTGAGAATACCGCCCACCCAAAGACGATGGCGCTTCTGGACAGTGAAGAAGACTGGAAATCAACTGCTCTGGAAGGCGAAGGAGGAGATTCTTACAGTGGAGGAACCTCCAAAGATTCCACCAGAAGTGGAAGAATCTCCGAAGATTCCTCCGGAAGTGCAGGACCTGCATGTATTGATCTCAAATCATGATCAGATTTCTTGTTTTGTGAAACAGGAGCAGAAGCCAAGCCCCCCCCAGGAAGGCGAAGACACCGAAGAAGTTTTTGATGAAGAAGTTCGGCCCGGCATGCAAGCCCCTCCGGAAGTGCAGGACCCGCATGTATTGAGCCCAAATCATGATCAGATTTCTTATTTTGTCAAACAGGATCAGAAGCCGAGCCCCCCCCAGGGGGGCGAAGACGCCGAAGAAATTTTTGAAGAAGAGGTTCGGCCCGGCATGCAAGCCCCCAAACCCTAAACCCTGAACCCCTAAACCCTAAACCCTTTGAAATCCTTTACAACCCTAAAACCTTTTGCCACAACATTGGAGGAGGAAGAGGAGGGGCAGGAGGGACCCCAATTCGGGCCCCTCCTGTCGAATCGCCGGCGGACTTTGGAGCAGACCGGGAAGAAGCGCCGGCGAGGTGGGCGCAACTGGGGAAAACCCTGGTGGTCCGCGACCGGAAAAAGTTTCGTGCTTAACGTGCAAAGGTTTCGTGCTTTGGGTTTTAGGGTTTAGGGTTAGGGGGACCCTTGGGGATATAGACCCTCTCAATAAGCTCCTTTCTTAAGAGAGCCACAATAAGGGTTCAGAAGGGGTACCCTTTAAGGTATACGTTACTCTTAGGAATTGAGGCTATCGGGCTTCCAACTTGTTGGGTTTACTATTCTTCATAATACTGCCTGCTGCAGCCACAGACTCCTCACTTTGCATTACGTGTCATGTTCTGCTTCCGAGGCCAAACCTTCAACGAGCCGGGGTGCTTAGTGTGCGATTTCAGCCAGCACGTCGGCACGGAGTTTCAAGGCTTTTGTTGGAGAATTGATTGTGGCTCAGAGGAGGCCATGTCAGTGGAGTTTGTGCTTCCCAAGCTCTAACCCTCCGAAACCATCGTCCCAAGCCAGCACACCACTGGGTTTTCCAAAACGGCTCTGCAGCAGCAGCAGAAAGCAGCAAGCCCGACGCCCAGCAGCAGCAAATGTTACAAACAGTTTCAGTAACGTCTTCGATTGACAATGCCCACGTGGCGGATGCAGTCCAGCAGCAGCAGCAGCAGCAGCAGCGGTAATAGCAGCCGCGGCAGCAGTGAGAGCGTCGGCAGCGTGGATGCCAGTGCTGGCAGCAGCCTTTCGATTATGGCCCCGGTGCTGACAGCTGCGCAGAAGCAGCATCTCGAGTTCGGTAAGTTGTTCGTGGACCATTGCCAGTTGAAAGACTTCTTCCAACAGTTGCCCGACAACGTCCCGCTGATGACCGAATGTGGGGAACCTAGAAAGGGTGAGCTCACTCTCACTTCTCTCTGTTCGTGGTCTGTTTGTGCCAGCGGCGGGAGAGGGAGAGAGAGAGAGAGAGAGAGAGAGAGAGAGAGAGGGAGAGAATGTTTCTGTGTGTGTGTGTCTCTGTGTTTGTCTCTGTGTTTTTGTGTTTTTGTGCGGAACCATCATGTCAGGTTCTGGGGCAGAGACTCCAACAATGGTGCTGGACATGCTCAGCGAAGCTGCTGTTGGGGCCGCCAAGTTTAAGCTAGTGTGACTCAGATGCAGGGTTTCATATTTATTGTAAGATGCAAAGTTGCATGATATCATTGTCAGGCTAGCACGGTCGCAGGTATCTGCAAGTATCTTGTAAATTCAACAAAGGTCTGCCTGCGACTATGCCGCAGGGCCGCAGAAGTGGATTCGGCGGAATATGCCCGGCGTGCCGTGATTTGTTGGCATCGTAATAAAACTCCTAATCCTGGAACCCACCTAAGCCCGATTTTGATTCTGAACTGCAGGATCGCAAAGGATATTTTTGGACGGAAATTGGCGCATCTGGCTGGCAAGGCCGCTCATCCGGTGCGGTTTACTGACACGTATATTCATGGCATGCGGCATGACTTCGAACTTGGCAGGTCTCAGTGTACGTCGCAGGATTTCCCTGCAAAGCTTTCTCTTTTTTGAGACACGAAACAGATTTGCTAAACGACCGCGAAGCTCGACAATTCTTCGCTTGCCGCGACCACATCCGGCGAGTTCAGCCACTGGTCGTTTGTTTGCGTTTAACAGGCATCAGTCCCGCTCAGCACCATGAGGATCTCGTGAAATTGCGTCCGTGCTGAGGTAGTCGTTCTGGAAAACGTCAAGGGCCTGAAACGGGTCCTCCCAGAGGTGTCGCAGCACCTGGAGAAGTGCGGGAAATATGTGGTTAAGGTGTGCGAGATTGATCCGTCGCTCGGCCTTTTCTAGGTCAGGGAAGGCGGTGCAGAAAAGTCGAATCTCAGGCTTGATTATGGAGGGGTCGGCAGTCGCGATCGCTACTACATCATCATGATTCACAAGACTGTGGCACGGAAGGATGCTGTCGAAAGAATCGAGGAGACCCTTAACATGCTCCAGCACAGGAGCAGCGACACTTGGAATCTTGCTTGCAACCTGGAACCATGACACGGCTACAGCACACATAGGCCAGTGTAACTACAGGATGTCGCTCCTGCTCACGGACCAGATGATCGAGCCTTCTGGTCGTGGCAAACGCAAGCGAAGTGAAGACGGCGTGGAACCCTTGATCTCCAGGCGAGCTTAGAGAAAATCTCAGGTTTTTGTCCATGTTGCTGCATGCCGTGCTTTTGTTGTTCCAAGGAAACCCTCCCGCAACACACCAAAGTGGCACCAGAAGCTTTGGACATACATGCACCAGAACGAGGCCATGCCCCACAACAACAGAATTTAGAATCAGTCTGTCGCTTTGTGTGCAATGAGAACCTAGGTGACTCCGAAGGAGGCGTACCGAGCCGGGCTGGAGAAGCTACCAGCCCTTGGTCAGATCGTGCCTTCGACACGCCAACAGCAAGCGCTGTGTGCGGTTTCAGTTGTGGAGCCTCGCTGGGCTGCCGTCGACATCTCGCAGTCCGTCGAGCGGATGCGAGTGATCCGCAGAGACCAGCATCGGGGCCGCAATAAGCTGACTAAATTTAAGTCTGATTGTTGCTTGCAACTTTCAATAAAAACCGAGGCCTTTCTGCTGTGTGACGCATGGCCCTTACAGCTTTCTTCCGAAACCCACGAGTGGATGCATGAAGCGAACGTCTCAGGCCTGCTGCTTCATTTGTTCTAGCAGAAGGGCGGATGATGACCAGACAGAGCCTCAGATCACCGATTCATGGCTGCTTCCTGCTGGCCGTGCCCCGGCAGGTGAAGAGATGCTGTTACAGCAAGGCTTCCCGCTGCACCGGCTCGATCTGGGAGCGAACACTTCCCAGGCCCGGCGCCACTTCTTCGGTAAATAGTGTCGCTGCATCGTGCCCCAACACAGGAATTGGCACGGCTTGCTGGCAACTCCATGCACCTTCGTGCCATCGGAGCTGCCCTGTGTGCCGCTTTTCGAGCCCGGGTCCTTATTTCCGAAATTTCGAACTCGAACGGTTGATCCAACTTGTTGACTTGGGTGTTGAGGCAGTGAACGTGAAATGCTTCGCGACCAAGACTTGTGACATGGTGCTGGTATGAAAAAACCTGCCGACGGACTCACGGACCACTGTGAATGCTCAACAGTGAGAGAGAAGGGGAGAGAGATGAAAGCACGTCCGCCGCCTTCGCCCATATGGCCTCAGAGCAAATTTTTCTGTGAGGGGCCGCGAGGGCTCCTTGCTGCCATGATGGAGCAGCAGGACCAGCCTGCTGAACTTGAAGGCCAAGCGATGGCCGAGGACGGGCGACACGCTACTTGTGGGGTTCGGGTCTATGGCCGAGCACCCGTAAGGAGGCGAAAAGCCGAAATGAGGAAGCTGTCGAATCTGTGATAGCTTTCTTCGACAGCGTGCCTTTGCAGAATCCCTTGAAATTTCAGTGTATGGTTGAGGCTAACGGTCATGTGCGGTTTTGCTTTGAGATGCTTTGAGGTGTGCGAGAAAGAGAACCCCTGCGAATGGATGGCTCGCACAATGGCCGCCAAAGATGTCTTTGCACAGGCCTCTTGGACTGATCGGAAACCAGCAGGCTTCTGTAGCTCCCAGTACCAGTACTCTCTCATGTCAGGTGGTCAACCACTACACTTCGGGGTGGCAGAACAAAACTGCCCTCACCCTCGTGCCACGCGAAAGCATGGAATCCTTCTACCTGCCGCTGAGTGCCTTTGACTACACAGCCCAAGGCAAGAATGGTCGCTTCTTGGTATGATTTCATTGCTACTTCCTGCCTGGGTCCTTGCACAATGTTTGCGAGAGCTTGTTGCGTTTCAGAGCATTGCTGCTGCTGCAATGAAGCTGCCGAGACTTCCCGCACCAATCGCAGCTGAAAGCTCACTTTACGAGCTTTATGCACTCGGGCAACGACGGGAGGGAGCCCGTTTGCGTAAAGTTTGCGAGCTCGACGGCGCGGCAACTGGTGCCAGGATGCTTCTCCGTAAGGTTCGTAGACGGACAAACAAAAGTTCTGCTGATGCTCCTCGCAATCACCATTGCACATCGTCTCGGGCTTGAGCGAGGCGCTGTCAAATCCTTCGCCAGCTTTCAGTTTGTGCACGCATCGTACGTGCACCACGGGACTCCGGCACAGTTCCATTACGATGCCCTGCGTCGCTTGGCGTTGTTATGAATTTGGAGAGGGCAAGAGGGAAGGGTTTCAGATTGGCACACATCAAATCAAAGGGTTCTTGCAACAAGCAGCGGCAGTCTGGGTCGCTGGCGGCTCGTTCTCTAGAGGACTCAGAGTGAAGAAGACGGAGAGGGCAACCAGGAAATCTGGTATGACATGACACGAAAGAGCGGGACTGAGAGAGAACACGACAGGAGCAGGAGAGGCTTTTGGCAAGAGTTGCAGGCTTGGGCGCCCGCACCGCCGACAAGCAACCTCCCTCCGCTCTTCAATACATGGCTGAGATCACGGAAGCGATGAAGTGCGAGAGACAGGCGTGCACCAGGCCTCCAAGCATTATGAGCCTGAACCCTCTTTGCATTGAAATCCTCATAAGTCTGAGCCGCGTGGACACCCGAACATGTCAGGAAGATCACGTCCAAAGAGCTGCTGTCGAAGTGCATTGCGGAGTACAATCGTCTGGTGACGACGAAGAAGTGGCGAATCGACTCGGGCAAGCGCAAGCTGATCGCTAACTTGATGGATGTGTGCCCCACCTTCCGGCAGAAGCTCTCGAGGCACTACGACTTTTACGCCCACTCCTCCTCAGGACTCGGGTTAGTGACAGAGACAGAGCGAGAGCGAGCGAGAGAGAGAGAGAGAGAGAGAGAGAGAGAGAGAGAGAGAAAGAGAGAGAGAAAGCGACAAACATGCTGCCAGCTCCAAGTCACAAGTCTTTTTGAGCCGGAGTCTTGTTCCCGAAATCTCGCTGATTTTACATTTGCTTCTGGCTCAGTCTTGGGACATGTGAGAGCCTCCAAATCCGAACCATTAATTCGGGACATCAGGGATGGCTGATGTCTTAACCACAAACCCTTTATTTGAGCCCCCAACCACCACCTTGAACCCACAGCACAACAACTGTTTACCAGAAACCCTACAAACCACCAAAACCCAAACCTAGCAAAACCCAACACCCAAGCCCTGAACCTTTGCCCTAAACCCTTCACCCCAAACCCCAAACCCTAAACCCGGGAAGCGGTGGGCCTGGTTTGCTAAACCCTACAAATCCCAACGCTCTGAACCTTAAGTTCCCAAGCCCTCGATCCATTTTGGAATCATGGGACGATGGCGTGTCGATGACGACGACTCACCGCGAAGCCGGTCTCCGGTGGCATGGCGAAGGTTCGAAGCAGATGCCGAATCATCCGACGCCGACGCTTCCTCGGACTCTGCTAGCTCTTCAGAATCCGAGACGACTTCGGAGGAGGCTTCAAGTGGTTGTGCTGGGGTTCCAATAAAAACAAGGCCGGGTTTCGTGATTTCTCTGATCCCTGTGAGGCTGACAGCAGCAGCTCGAGTCAGAGCAGCTCGTCTGTTCGGGTGGCCGAGCTGAACCTGAACTATATGCACGCCATGCAAACGCTGGACGGAGCAGAAGATGATAGTGTCTACGCCTCTGGTGGCAAGAGTCGCAAGCGCATCAAGAAAGTTCTTGCTAGCAGAAAAGCGTCCGGATGCCAGTGCCAGAGGAAGCCTCTTGGCAGCCATTAGCAGCCACTTAGTTTGTGTCAGTTTCGTTGAAAGCAATAGTGCATGCCCAGCAGATTGAGATGCAAGCATTGATCATGTTGAGGTGCTGGAAGAGGATTTCGTTTCGAAAGCTCCTCGCCCTTTGCACGGCGTTTTGGACGCTCAGCAAAGCCGGTCAAGACCTCTTGCTATGGTCGGCGCAGAACTCCTGCTACGACTCGTCGGACGATGAGGAGCAGGAGGAGCAGCAGCAGCGTGCTGCCACTGTCACTGCCGAGAAGCAGCAGTGGACGATCTGCGGTATCTCGGTTAACAATCAAGAATCGAGCTCATCATCAAACAAATATAATGTTAATAGAAGCTCCAACACACATCAAAGAATTGGCCCCGGGGAGGGGGGGCATTGAAGCCAAATCAAGCTTTCCAGTCAAGGCATCCGCGTCTGCAGAAGAGCTTTCGCCAAGATGATGGCCGTGGGCCAGACAAGACTGCAGCGATGCCGTGCTCGCTACCAAGGCAGAGACGAGCGGTCCCTGCGGAGTTCTTTGGCCCTCATTTCATTCAGATTTCAAGTCATTCCCATGCCGAATCCGGACATGCGAACCTTTTAATCATGGCATCTCAGGCCACTCGTCCGGCAGACCCGCACTGGCGTATGCGTCGGTACATAGCTTTTTCAAGCACTTATACCACTCGGTTGCGGAATTTAATCCAGCTGGGCGGCTGGTCTTTATTTGCAGAGCAGTTTCTGTTTGTGCATTCAGTAGACCCAAACTAACGCCGCCCCACAGCCTTCAATCCGGGATAAATTGCGGCAGGCTCGTGCGAAAATCGCTGACGCCGCTGGAAATGCGACAGCAGCTCATGGGGAAGCTGTTGCATTCAGCGTTGGGCAGAGAGCATGCCGAGCCCGAAACACTGTGTGTGAAGATGCTCCCTCCGGGAAGGTGGTCGCATATGTACCAGCTGTATATTTCGAGATGCATTTCCAGCGGCCATGCAGCGGCTTCCCGGACGACTTTCTACGAAGTTTGCAGACGCTGGCGCTGCTGCCTCGAGCTCCGTGCGAGAAGCCAGCATTCGATCTGCCTGACATGCGATAGATTGCGAGCACGATTGAGGTCTGCCCGCGACTTGCATGGCCATATGCAGGCTTGTGAGGAGCTCCTGGAGCATCTGGGAATGCAGTGGCGCTGCCGGCAGCGCTACTGGGAAGCGAGAGAACGAAGCCGTTCCAAGGACGGCTTGCTGTGTTTGATCATCGACGGATTTGACAAATCCAAGCCGACGGTTCCCCGCTGGACATCTGGTCGTCCTCCGAAAGGAGGCTGCTTCGAGCGGATCCGGCGTGCAGGGGTGCAGATATCCTGCTGCATAGCGCATGGATATGCTCTGCACCTTTTCCTTGCGAGCGAAGAAGTGCCGGATGACAGCAGCTGGACTTGGGAGTGCTTATCTCGAAGCATTCAAAGCACCTATGAGCACTGCGTGAAGCAGAACCTGCAGGTTCCTGCAGAGCTTTGGGTACAGGGAGACAACACTGTACGTGAACTCAAGAATCAAACGAGTTCACTGACCGCAGCGGTCCTCCTCGCATCAGGACGGGTTCTCCGGGTTATCTGTCACTTGCGATGTTACCAATCTGCGGCGAGTGCTGGGGCATTTCAAACTCAATGTTTTCTTCCACTGCCAATGAAAGAAGCGAGTGACTCCAGTGACTGCGTGTGTGGTTGTGTCTTACTTAATGACTTGTTAATGACCATCACCGGCCAGGATGCTTTCGGCAAATTGGTGTGCATCACTTGCCCATAGGGCACACACACGAGGATGTTGGTTGCTGTGCTGCAAGGGCATGTTTCGAGCAGGGCAGGTTTCCGATTTTGGTGTTTGCCCGTTTTTATCACACCATGCAGAACAGCAAAAAACGAAGCTTCCGATTGCATCCCTCACTGAGACGGCATATTTGCTGCTGTCGCTGAGCTGATCACCTCTGCTTCCGATGACGTGCAAACTCGTGCTGATGTGGTGCGGCTGCTACAGGACCGCATGGGCAAAATAGCCTCGGACCGTGGTGAAAAACTGTTCGTGCACACCGTTGACTCGGTGCTTTGCACATTATGTATGATTTATGTGATGATAAGATTTTTTCTTTTATTGGAATTCTACACGTTTGTTACTTGTCGTTCCCATGATATCAGTCCGCAATCGGTTGCAAGCCACGTGCCAAGGTGCGGCCCTTCAAAGAGCTTTTGCCAGACAACGTGTCTCTCAGCAACGTGTTCCGCGAGCGAGGGCCCCTGGAGGCTGACAAGAAACACGTCCCGCAGTCTTTCACGCAGCTGAGCGACACAGTCCGAAGTTCAGTTTGTTCCACCCCTTCCGGAGGACTGCATCTCATAATCATGGTTTCTGCCAACATGAGGTACAAAGCCCGGGTCAACATGACGCCGGAAGAGCTGGCTTTCTGCAAGCAGCGCCTACCTTCGGGGGCACGAGAATCCTCGGGAGACATTTTCTGCCTCCTGAAGCGCCACCTCTGCGATGATGAGTATGCGTCTGGTGTGCTTATGTTTCCGGGGGCTTACCGTGACAAAGCCGAAAGCATGATCAATGGGTTGCTGAATCACGCTGGAAGCACTTTCGAGCTGGACGACGACCGGAAGGATGANNAGAGAGAGAGAGAGAGGGATCGGAGTTTCTTGTTTCCTTCTTATAATCTAAAACTTAATACTTAATAGTCGACTTAAAGTTAGTACTCTTAAAAATAGAAACAAAACCTGGAACACCTCGGAACACGAAACAAAATCCAACCCCCCTCGGGTTGCACCTGGTCTGGCTCGGGTTTGGGGTTTCGGAAATCTTGTAAAATCGGATGCACCGTTTTGGGGGTTTGGGATTGGTTTCAGCTTCCGAGGTTTCTGAGATTTCGGACATTCTGACAGGAACAGCTCAACGAGTTGGCAGCAGCCTTGACAACGGCCTATCCTCAGTATGGCCGGGCCGTCCACTACATGGCCCAGCTATGTGGCCGTGCTACCTTGAACAAAGCGCCCTCCCCTCGCCTGACCTTCCTGCAGAGATTGGCTAATCGTCGCTCGGTTCAGAATCGGACATGTTCCAGACGTGGTCCCTCGCACTTCTGCCGTGTTCCGAGGCTACTCGGTATTCGGCCAACGTCCGCCGCCGCCGCGGGCAGCAGCTGTCCCTGGAAACGTGATGCAGATGCGAGTAGTTTTCCACAGGGAGAGGGGCTGATACAATCCGCGGTCGGTCACACAATCCTTTCTAAATTCTGCGGTTGGGAACAGCTTCAGAATAAAATTCTAATCTCAATGTAAATATTAGATACATCCCCTTGGCATTTCGGTTTGTGGACTGACCGGTGCGAGACTCCGAGCTGGCTTCAATCGCAGCGAAGTCAACAAAGAAAGGCGTAATGCGAGTGCGAGCGACTTGCCGTGTGGTGGGGATTTGAACCTGCTTGCTTGAGAGCTTGACGCAGGACTTCCGTACGAGATCCTGGAAGCCGACTTCTACCTGGTTGGAACGCTCGATTCCAAATGCCCGGCCCCTGGCTGGAAGAAGGTGCTCACAGTGAACGAGGAAGGACAGCTCCTCTACTTGAGCAGGGTGATCCAGGGCTTCGAGACGCAGGCGCCGCCGAACTCCGGCTGGAAGACCAAGGACGGCAGATTCTCAAAACACAGTGGTGCACATTTATTCAGCAAGACTTTTTTGTTGAAGAAAGTTACTAAATAAAGCTGCTGTGCTGCATCCTGCTTTTACCCTGTGAGAAAGCGGCCCAGATGCCGCTGGAGCAGCACGAAGAGTTGCTGCAGGTTTCGCAAATCTGGGTAGCGGCTGCGCCGCTGTTGAAATCCAAGTTTGACGACAAGACGATGGCGCGGCTGGTGGGCATGTTCATGCAAGGGTTGCTCAGCTTAATCGGTTGTTCTCTCAACTTGCTTCTGATGACTTGAAGGTTGGCTCGTTTTCGTACTACACATTCTTCAACATAGCCCCGATGAGAAACAGAAAAAATATCATCATGACAACAAAAAATAGCAGAACAACAATAACAGTATTCTAATAATAGTCACGATTATTCTGGATTATAACAAATATCTACTATTCGTAGCATCACTGTGAGATAGTACGAATAGTAAAAGATTTGTACTCACGATAAGTATCATTATCATTAACTTAATGCTATGAATATGACTAATACTGGTCGTTCAGTGATGATGAAGAAAATACTAACAATAATAGCAACACACGGTGAAAAGCAAACAATAAAACTAATACAAGCAGCCAAAACAATAAAACCAGGATCAATATAAAAAACAGTGGCAATACACACAATAAAAAAAAGACACACAATACTAAGAACAGTAAGAAAATTCGTAACCACATTACTAACAAGAATAATGGTAACAATAATAGTCATCATGGTAATATCGAGTATTAGTAATGGTAATAGTAATAGTCATAGTCAGAGTCACAGTGAGACAGTAATAGTAACAGTAATGGTAATTGCAACAAAGCAATAATAGGAATAGTAGGAGTACTAGAAATCGTAGTCATAATAATACTATTACTAAATAAAATACGCAAAATACAAATAATACTGGACGCCAATATTACTACTAATTAATACTATTTATACTTATGGTACAAATAACACTAGACTAGTGTAATATTCGTTATATCAAAACTTCTAGTATTTCTCATGATACATAAAGCAGTAACAACAATAACACACGAGACAAACCACTAATAATGATAGTGGGGCGGCTATTTAGAGACAACTGACTTGAAGGAATCACTTTGCTTGTAAGCCTCCTTTAGGCTTTTCCGATCACAACACAAGCCAGTGATTTGTTGTTGCCTTGTACACTGTTCAAAAGTATGCAGGTGTATCATGTACTTTATAGATTCGTCAACATATGGATGCTACTTCTTATGTTGTGCTTTTCATTGGGTATTGCCAATCAATTGGTTCGTCATTAGGTATTTTCGAGGGACTACCTCATGCCTTGGGATTTGGGCCTCGGGAAAATAGGGAGTTTTGTGGGCCAGTAGTGAATGATGCCGAAACCCTAAAGCCTAAACCCTAAACCCTGGAATCTGCCGGTTGCAGAATAGGGAAGTTTGCGGCAAGGGACTGCCTCATGCTTTGGGTTCATGAACCCGGCCAAGGGCTCTGGAGAATAGGGAGTCTTGCGGCCAAACGCTGCCTAATGCCCTGGGGCAAAAGGATATGTGCTTCGGAATCTGGCGGCTGCAGTTTAGGGAGCTTTTCGGCGAGGGACTGCCTATAGGGTCGGGTTCAGGGATAGATAGTTTTGGCTGGCTCTGGGAGACTTGAACTGCTTAAGGGATTCTCCGGGCGAGGGACTACTGGAGCCAAATTGGATTTGGCTACCGAAATCGTAATAGGATTTCCAGAAAACCAATTACGAATCCTATGGCCGAATCCGATTTGTCTCTGGTTTTGCTGGATTTGGCTGGCTCTGGGAGACTTGAATTGCTTAAGGGATTCTCCGGGCGAGGGACTACTGAGCTTGAAACCATTTGCGGCCCGGCCCAAGCCACAAAGCCGAAATTATAACAGGATTTCCAGAAAACCAGTTGCAAAATCCAGTCATATGGAGGTTTTCTTTTTGTTTCCTCGATGTGTCCGGATGTACCCATAGGAATTGATATCTTCAAAAACCATGGATCTGTAACTGGTTTTCTGGGAATCCAGTGGCGACCTGCGGCTCCACAGCCAACATGGATCCTAAATGGTTTTAGGCGGTTTCTCCCCCCACCCTCCTCCTTTGGCCCGCAATCGAAGGCTCTTGGACACCGACCTCAAGGGCCAGCTGCGAGGGCGTCCTGGCTTGGACGTCGACCGGCTGCCTTTCGTTCTCGAAGCGGAAGGACGGGCCGCGGAGGAGTACGTCGTGAACAGCCAGTCCAAGCTGCACGACGCGCGTGCGCAGGCGTTGAAGGCGTCGTGGCAGGTGTGGCGCGAAGAGTTGAAGTCCGACCAGCTGCGGCACGAGACCTTGGTACGCGGCTGCTTGGCTGACTCTGCTCTTCGGCGCAACAGCCTGTTGAAGACGCTCGAGGCCAGGGGTGATAGCCCGAAGATCCTTTTCTCATTTATCGGTGCGTCATGATTTTGGATCCTGTCCGACCGACAGGATGCACACAACAACGCGTGGACGCTTGTCGAGGAGCACTGCGACCAGAGACTTCGTGTTTTCGGCACCCAGGCGAGCCAGCTGAACGACGCGGTGATGCCCACCATCCTGCCCCACTTGCAGCAGAGCTTTGCGCGGTCGGTGGACTCTCGACCAGGAGAAGAGGCCCTGGTCCTGTATCTTGTCCCAAAAAAATGAATCACGAGAAGTTTTCGAGTGATTCCTGAATTTGGATTAATCCCAGGTCTGTCCAGGGAAGACAGTGTATTTTCTTTTAACCATTGTCTTGTAAGCAATAAATCCCAAACTCAAAGCATCGCGGGAAATTACCTCCGAACCCAGACTGACTAATACTGATCAATCTCCACCCACCCACCCGCTTGCGAGGATGTGGAACCTTCCCTCCCAGGGGGTGCTGTCGGCCATGAAGACCGACTACTTCATCTCGTGCACCACCAACATGCTCGCCATGCACCCGCTGAAGGGCATCGCCGTCATCGTCTTTCCGAACAAAGCGGCCACCGAGAAGAAGAAAAAGTCGCCCCGCAGCTGCAGATTGCAATAATTGCAATATGATTCATATTCTTTGCATGATCATCATCATCATCATCATAACAAAAGCATGACTTATTGTGATCCCTAATTTCGGAGGCGAAACCGGAACGAGCATTCATGATGCAAGTCTGCACTCAAGAACAGCATCTCGTGCTAACAAGAAACAATCAATGCAGAAACTAATGATGTTGGCGCCTCGTTTCTCTTTTAAAGAGCTCAGAAGATTCAGATTCAGTCAAGGAGGTCAATCGGCATTCTAAGACATGAGTTTCTTAGTCGTTCATGATGAAGTGTTTTTACCGTAACGTAACAATAATGGTGGAGTTACGATGACCAAAGCCATTGGTTCCTACAAGGAGCGGCAAGCATGCCGCTGGCGGCTAGTTCCGCCTTAAAACCGACCAATGAGTTCAATCCACACCGCCTAGCAAGCCTATCTATCTGAGACGCATGAAAACAGCACAGAAAGATATAATCATAGTCAGTGGTTCTTATATAACCACTGTCAGTTAGAACGGTAACAGGGCTGAGATAACTAGTATTATTGTATTTCCTAGTAATTGAAACAATTGACTTACACGTAATAAGTTATATTATAAATAGTCTTCAGAATACCAGCAATGACAATAACAGATAATCGTAACACCTCCTGGTTCCGCCCCTACTCAGAGTAAATAGGGTCTGTTTGCGTGGAAACGAAAGCTCCAAGATATAATTCTCCGTTGCATGTTCGGCAATTCGTCTTGCTATCTTGAGGAAAGACGAGGAGGAAGACGAAGAGGACGATGTCAAGGAAGAGGAGGACGAGGATGAGGAGCCCGACGAAGGCGCAGACGACGGCATGGGCCTTGATGGCGACGTCGACGCCGCCAAGGAACAGCAACAAGCTGTGCGACAGCTGCGATTCGACCTGGTGAACAGGCTGTCCGAGCCGAAGCGCAAGCTGGAGGTTCGCGACGTGGTGTTCCAGTTCGAGGACAGCAGCGTGTACGGCAACCGGAGCAGCATCCTTCACGGATGCTTGGTTACCGTGACCCGGTCCGATGTATTCTGATTCTGATGTATACGAAAACCAAGACTGCGGTCCGGCCCAGGCTCGCAACCAGAACAACGTGTTCTGGAAGAGCAAGCCCTGGCGGGTGCATGTGATCCCGGGGATCGCGGCAGCCTTGGATTGCCAAGTGTCCCGTCACGCATCAACGTGGCCTCAAGTTGCTTTCCCGAGGAGATGCTGCCGCGAAAGGACATGTTCAAGGCGGCCGAAACGGGCCTTCGAATCTCCGAGGCGCTCAGCGCCTCACAGGAACTGAGGCAGGACCATCCATCATGCGCTTTGATCCTCCGGTTTTGTCTGCTTGGAGCCCATCAGAGCTGAGGCAGGTCAGCAGTGGAACATCCTTCGTCAAGCAGGCGGTCCGCAGCCTCGTGGAGAACCTGCCATCCGTGAAGAGGGTGGCTTTGGTGGATGGTCTGGGTTACGATGGATCCGTTCCACTCGCGGTGCTGGAGGCCAGGTTCGTTTGAGTTATTTTCCAGCTTGAGACTGTAAACCCTTAAACCCCTAAACCCTTCAACCCTAAACCCTAAACTCCTATAAACCCTAAACCCTAAACCCCTAAACCCTTAAACCCTAAACCACAAACCCAAACCCNNACCCCATGCAGGAGCAAGCCCAGGGTTCGGATTGGAGTTCCGTGACCATTGCGGATGACAAGATTGCCAGCTTGATCACCGAGCGGGTGCGCGAGCAGGCCTACTCGCTCGCCCGTGCAGGGACCCTTGGCCTGCCAGGGTTTCCCAACTTCGAGGTCCTCACCGCTGGCCTCCGTGAGACCTCCGANNGCGACGCAGCTGGACCCGTCGGAGTTCAAGGTCACGAGGCCTTTGCCGGACGGTGATTTGGCTCTCGTGGAGAGCCTGTACAAGAAGTTCGAGGACTTCGACGACATCGCCGAGGATCTCCGCAAGGCTGTGGAGGACCACGACAAGAGGTACAACCCACAGGGAAAGCGGGTGCGCGAGGAGAAGGCGGAGCCGGATGAACCATCGGCAAAGCGCGTCAAGTTGATCGAGCATGAGCAGCCCCTCACGAGCAAGGACATCGCCGAGCTCCAGAGCCCGTTTCTTGGATATTTGGCAAGAATGTTTGATTATACCGAAATTCGGAGTTTGATGAAATCGCTCGATCGAAAATAGCCACAGGTCAGTTCTGAGCGTCAGTGGCACCGTTCGCTTCATGCACGAAATGGAAAGCGGCGACAAGATGTGGGCAGAGGTGGACGAGCCGACGACCTTCCTTGCGGGCAAGTATCTCGCAAGTTTCGGCAGCGGCTGCTTCATGGATGGCAGGGAAGCCACGAAGACATTGGCGGGGGGGGGGGGGGGGGGGGATGATTCGGATTGCAGTGCAGTGGTTTAGGTCTCCGGGTGATGTTGTCGGTTTCCAGGCTGAGCTCGGCAACGAGGAGGACGGGGCTCGGCTGTTCAGGTTCCAGTTGGACCTCGACAGCTTGCTCATTTTGGAGAAGAAGAAAATACCGTCCCACCTTGCCGACCTCCCCTGTCTTGACAAGCCGACGTCGGTGAGAATGCTCTTGAAAATTCTCGAGGACGCCGGAGAGGCCAGGGTTTGGTTGGTTGACAGCCGTACTTCTTAATCGTATTTCCCGCTGCTTGCTGCTTTTCAATTTACCCTAAACCCTAAACCCTAAACCCTAAACATTTGTGAAAGGTGAAGGTGCAGATCAGTCACCACGAGGTCTCCCTCCAGGAGAGTTACGTCAACGAAAAGGATATGCTCCTTTTCGTCTTGGATTCCCTCGAGAAGACGGGCAAGGTGGGCCGCAAGAGCAAGGGCGGCAAGAAGCAGCAGGACGCCCATCGTTGATTAGCGCTTTTGGTTGTTGCATTTGTTGCCCAGCCCCGCACTGTCCTCCCACACATCCAGCCACCCAGTCTAGGACGTGTATGAAGTGAAGATTATGACATGGCATGTTTGTAGTAGTCTCGTTGTAATTCTTAGTAATCAGTTTCACTCTCCATATATGTTTCTGTGTCATGTCTGAACCGGCATTCAAGTTTAAAGCCCTGCCAGAATCCCCAAGCCGCCCAAGGCCACGCCGGCCCTCTCATGGGGACGTACCCTGGATCTGGCAAAGGTGAAGCAGTGCGAAGCCTTGACCATTGCCTGGCACGTCCGATGCGATCGGGCTGCCGAGGAGGGTCCGAAGCACTCCTGCCGATTGGTTCCGCTGAGGCCAGCCCTGATCTTGCGAGGCCTTTTTGATGTGGAGCCGGGTGTCTATCAGATCATGTAGTGCAGCTATCGTGGCTGTGAGTCAGAGAAGGCTTCATGTGTTGTCGTTTCCATCATCAATAGGACTACCAAATGTCTGTGAAAGCCTAATGCTAGCTTATGAGTTATCGTGCCGTGTGGAATTTAGATTTACGTGCAACACTGCAACAGCCTGTCTCTGAAGATACGCCCGGCTGCTGGGAAAGGCCTTACGGCTGTTTTGCGAATCTCAGCATCCGCTAATCTCGAAGACGTGCCCTGTCCGAGCAAATACACGGCCGAGCGTAAGCATGCCAACACACTTCGGACTTCGAATCGTGCGCACTGCAAGATCCCGGGCTGCAGGTTGGCTCCAGACCGTTTTGTAGCCATGTCGGACTCTGATGCGGAGTACATGCCCCCGCGGGCAGTGCGGGCCGTGTGTGCGAGGCCGGCGTTCAAGCTGGAGACTTACCTCGACGGCCCGGCACCTCGGGCGAAGGCGGCACCGGCGGCACCGTCGCAAGTTGTCGGGGACCCGCTCCCGGAGCCCTTTTCCGCGGAAGCGGAACCGCGCGAGCCGAAAAAGGTAAAGGCCAAAGCGGCCAAAAAAAAAAAGAAGGTCGACGAAGACGAAGAGGACGAGGGGCCGGAGTCGAGCCTGAATCCTCTGGACTCGGACGAGGAAGGCCCGGGCACCGACTCCAGCGACGACAAGAAGAAGAAGCAACCGAAAAAAAGGCCAGCCGCGAAAAACAAGAGCAGCGGCAAGACGACGAAGACGGATACAAAGAAGAAGCCAAAGGAGAATCAGAAGAAGAAGAAGGACAAGAAAAAAGAAGCGAAAAAGTCTGGCGGCAAGAAGCGCAAAGCAGAGGCCCCAATTAATCTCAATAACATGCTGGCTGTCACACAGGGTTTCCTTCTTTGTCAGGGCCCAGATGATGAAGCGACCGAAGAGGACCGACTTCTTGCCTTTAGCCTCCGTGGTCATGCTGACTCAACTGACCAGGACCTAACGCTGGACGCCGTGGCTGTGAAGGACTTTCACGTGTGTTCTCAAGTGCCTGTCGTGTTGGATTCGGGTTGGGTTCAGTTCTTCATTGAGAAGTTCCTGGCTTCATTCCCCCTTCATATTCACTCTTCTGTTGTGGCCATCCAACTTGAACGGCCAGTTCTTACAGCGCCGGGGCTGAAAGTAGTAAGACATCCTAGGGACAGTACGTTGCTGCCACAGGGAGCTAAAGCTAGCAAGACATCATAGTTGCGGACGCGGATTGCGGCTGATTGCCAATGTTGCGAGGCAGCTGTACGCTGCAGCAGCAATAAACCATAGATTATGTTATGATGTAACTTATACTGTTACTTGATACTGGCAGATCTACGGTCTGCATCGCAATTATGTTTAAAACAATCTAATCTTCAACTAAATATCCGCGTCGGCTATAAAATTACTGGTAATAATATCATGACCAGGAAGCCACCCTGGCGGAGCCTGCTGCGCTGGGACCAGTGCCCAGTGAGCTTCGGCGAATGGAGGCATGTTGGGTGCTCGGCTTGTGGTCTGCCAAGCTCCTACTACTACTCACTACTGTTACCCTTGTTACGTTGCTAGTATTACTACGAGTACTACTACTACTACTACTACTACTACTACTACATTCCTACTACTACCACTAGTACTGCTTACTACTGCCTACTTACTACAACTACTACTGCTACCACCACCTACTACTACTACTACTACTACTACCACCACCTACTACTACTACTACTACTACTACTACTACTGCTACTACCACCCTTCCAGTAGCCGTGTCTTAGAAACAAACAACACCAAATCCAACACGACAGGCGCTTGATCTGGGAGCTGAAAGCCCTTCGCAGGCACGGGGGGACTTCGGGTCATCTCATCCAACTCCCTGAAAATCTTGTCGGCAAGCGGCTGTCTCGGGGGCCTACGTTTTCGGAGGACCGGCTCCGGATGGTCAATTTTGGTCACAGTTGCTGTTTCGGATTGGGTGGGTGTCAGGCATCGTTGCATGACGGGGCCAAATAGAAGTGCATTGCATGAACTTCTGAAACCCCAAACTACCGAGAGGATGGAAGGCCGTCCTCGGCGCTTCGCGCAGAAATTGCAAAAGCTGAAGAGCAGCTGCAGGCCAACTCTATCTTGTGCAGTTGGAGGCTAAACCCGTTAGACTTACGGTTAATGACACCAGGTTTTGACTTCGGACGCGGGTTGCGGCTGATGGACAAAGTTGCGAGACAGCTGTATGCCGCAGTAATAAACCTTTGACTATTGTGTAAATCATGCTGTTACTTGACAATAATAGCAGATCTACGGTTAACATCGCACTTATGTTTTAAAAAGAAATCTAACATTAATTAAATAGAATGAATATTAGCATTTCAAAAATTGTGGGGTTACGGTTACCCGTAATAATATCCTCATACTGACGACCAGGAGGGCGCCCGGTTGCTTGCTGAGATTGAGCAGATGGAGAAGGCATGTTGGGTGCTGGGATTGTGGTGTGCCAAGCTACTACTACTGTTACTGTGTAACTATTAACTACTACTACTACTACTACTACTACTACTTCTACTACTGACTACTATTAAATTACTACTGTTACTACTACTAGGTACTACTACTACTACTACTACTACTACTACTACTGCTACTACCACCCTTCCAGTAGCCGTGTCATTGACCGTGCCTAGAAACAAACAACACCAAATCCAACACGACAGGCGCTTGAAGTGGGAGCTGAAAGCCCTTCGCAGGCACGGGGGGACTTCGGGTCATAGAATCTTGGGGCTGTCTCGGGGGCCTACGTTTTCGGAGGACCGGCTCCGGATGGTCAATCTTGGCATGACAGGGCCAAATAGAAGTGCATTGCATGAACTTCTGAAACCCCAAACTACCGAGAGGATGGAAGGCCGTCCTCGGCGATTCGCGCAGAAATTGCAGAAGCTGAAGAGCAGCTGAAGGCCAACTCTATCGATCTTGTGCAGTTAGAGGCGAAGCCCGTTAGACTCGTTAGACTTACGGTTAATGACACCCCAGCTCCCACCTAGACCCAAAACACCTTGATCCTAAACTCCAAACCGGTTCAGAAACCTGTCTCAGGATGGCGTCAAGACCCCCGAACGCGGCCCTGCCGAAAGCGACAAAGGCTTGTCCTCCTCCGAGGAGGCACGGCTGTCGATTCTAGCTGAAGATTTCGCTTTCCGTTGCCTGCAAAGGCTTCCGATGCGACCACCAGAGTCCTGGGCGAGCCGGAGAAAGCGAAGCCGTCGAAGCCGTCGGCCAAGACGGCACCAGGTAAGGGAAACAGCAAGGCGAAGTCGAAGCCGAAAGCTTCGGCAAAGAGCAAAGGCGGCAAGGCTTCGGGAACCGCAAAGAAGGCCACGACTCGGGCCAGGGTTGAAGGTTTAGGGATTTAAAGATTCAAGGTCCAGGGTTTGGGGTTTGGCGGTTTATGGATTGCGGGTATTGATACTATTTGCTGCTGCTGCTATTAGTCTTTAGTACTTCTACCACCACCACCACTGCTAGTTATTAATTACTACTTACGACTTACTACGTACTACTTACTACTTGCTGGTTACTAGCACCTACTACTACTAGTTACTACTAGTTACCACTAGTTACTACTAGTTACTACTACTACTACTACTACTACTACTACTACTACTACTACTACTACTTACTACTACTACTACTACTACTACTACTACTACTACTACTACTAAGTACTACTACTGTACTACTACTATACTACTACTACTACTGCTGCTGCTCCTACTACTACTACTGACTACTACTGCTGCTACTACTACTACTGCTACTACTACTACTACTACTACTACTACTACTACTGCTACTGCTACTGCTACTCCTACTACTACTCCT
>CAJNDV010032554.1:28418-39174 GCA_905221635.1 Symbiodinium sp. CCMP2456 | reverse complement strand
CCCTAAATCCTAAATCCTGCACCCTAGACCCCAAGCAAAAAAGGGTCGCTCTTGAGCCTTCAAGAAGCACCTTGACCCTAGAGTAGACACCGACCCCAGGCCTCCTCAAACTCCTAAATCCGATACGGCAGCCTTAAGATCCCTCCTAAAAACCGTGAACAAAACCTAAACCGAAATGTTACCCTAATTAAACTCTGAGCCCCCTTTATTGCAACCTTCTTGAGCCCTTTTTGGGAAGGCAACCCTAAACCGAAATCAGAGGCCCTGGCTGCAACCTCTCAAGCGCCGCCTGGGCCAGTTCGAGCTGTTCCTTGGCGTTCACCGCGTCTGCCTGCACACAGCACGGGTTCAGGGTTAGGGTTTAGGGTTTAGGGTTCCTGTAATTCAGGGTTACCCAGAGGAACCACGCTTAGTACCATCATGGAATTAGGCCCCAAAAGACTAGTCTTATTAAGGTGTTAGGGATTTTAGGGACCTAATTCCATAAGCCTCTAGGTTAGGATGGGTTAGGTACTATAGGGCTCAGGGATAAAGGTTAAGCCAGGGCTTTTGGGTTTAGGACTCCCGGCGCTTTAGGTTTTGGGACTCACATCAGCAATGCTTCCTAAACCCTAAACCCTAAACCCAAACCCTTAAACCCTAAACCCTAAACCCTAAACCCTAAACCCTGAAACCTAAACCCTGACCCCTAAACCCTAAACCCTAAACCCTAAACCCTGAACCCTAAAACCTAAACCCTAAACCCTTACACCCTAAACCCTAAACCCTGAACCCTGAAGCCTAAACCTTGACGGTTTAGGTCTCATGGTTCTCACATGCTTGGAACTGAAGGCAAAGCCTCATCCGGTGGTCGGGGAACCTTCTTGGGTGTTGCACCAACGGTTTGGGGTTTAGGGTTTAGGGTTTAGGGTTTAGGGTTTAGGGTTTAGGGTTTAGGGTTTAGGGTTTAGGGTTCAGGGTTTAGGGTTTACGGTTTAGGGTAATGTGAGGATTGAAGACAAGCAGCCCTACATGCACTCGCCGAAAACCGAATACGAACCAACATACGGGGTGTTTTACTATACTATGAAAATAATACGGAACCCCCCCAAAAAAGAGGATTGGCAATTCTTCTTCAAGCCCCTAAACCCTAAACCCTAAACCCCTAAACCCCAAAACCCCAAACACTCTAAACCCTAAACCCTAAACCCTAAACCCCTAAACCCTAAACCCTCAACCCCTAAACCCCTAAACCCTCAACCCCTCCTCCTTGCTAGGTGGCCGGGCTTCTCGTGAACTTAGATCCGAGCAGTCCCAATGCCTGCGGCCCAGGAGGGTTTAGGGCTTAGGGTTTAGGGTTGAGGGTTTAGGGTTTAGGGTTTAGGGTTTAGTTTAGGGTTTAGGGTTGAGGGTTGAGGGTGGGGAAACGGAGGGGGCAGGGGGTCTTTCTGGGCTTAGGGATTTAGGGGTTTGGAGTTTTGGGGAGGGGTAGTTTTGGGTTGAGGGGTTTAGGGGTTTGGGGGTGGGACTAGTTCGTACACGTCAATAATCACCTTCCCTTAGTGAATACTTACTAGGTGGCCCAATCGTATCATAGAAGCCTGAACTGAACAGTAGGGTATCTGGGAGTTAGGATTAGGGGGACCCTTGGGGATATAGACCCTCTCAATAAGGTCCCTTTCAAGAGAGCCAAAAGTAGGGTTCAGAAGGGGTACCCTTTAAGGGGTACCCCTAATACTACTACCTAGTATCCCTGTTCGAAAGGGGATGCTGAGGAGCATGACACTAAAGTGATGAACAGTCCTGACAAACTGCCCAGACACCCAAAAGGATCTAAAAAATAGATCCCCTAATTAGGGACCCTAACTACTAAAGGGTACTTTATAGGAACCCCCTTACGGGATCTATTTTTTAGATCCTTTTGGGGGTCTGGGTAACAACATTGTTTCCCTATGGCCTCTACATGCCTCACCAAAATAGTATGGCCCTGTTTGTTCAAAAGATACTTCTACTTTGCGGTTTTCCTCTTCGCAGGCAAGAACCCTACACCCCGATCCCTATCGCAGGAAAAATTTAAAAGAGGTGCCACCAGCTGTTGCAACATCCCCATCCCAGGCCAACACGGTGAGCCTCTTCATCAATGGAGTTAGAGCATCACAGCTCGCCCCTCGGAGCTGGGAGCTTTCTACGAGTGTCAGAAGCCGCACTGGCCTTTCAAAAGAGCCGTGAATCGTAGGTTTAAAGGGTTTAGGAACCCCCCCCCTGAGAAGGATTTAGGGATCATGGTTTCTCGTGAATGTAGCAGTCTTTGTTTGAAAGCGACCACATTGCTCACGACAACCGCGACAACAACAACACCTGCTGCTGCTGCTGGTACTACTACTACTACTACTACTACTACTACTACTTCTACTTCTACTTCTACTACTACTACCACTACTACTACTACTACGACGACGACGACTACTACTACGACGACGACTAATGCTGCTACTACTACTACGACTAATACGACTACTAGTACTAGTACTTGTGCTACGACGACGACTACTACTACTTCTGCCACGACTACGATTACGACTACTATTGCTACTATTATTGCTACTACGATTACTACTCCTACCTCTTCTTCTTCTTCTACAACCACAACCACAATCACAACGACAGCGACAGCAACAACAGCAGCACCAGAAGCACCAGAAGCAGCTGCAGCACCGGCGGCAACGTCAGAAACAGCAACAGCCACAGCTATAACGACAACGACAACATCCGCAACAGCAACATCAAGAAGAAGACCAATTACATGAACATGGTACTTATCGTCATAAGAAACACGAGGAACACTTTGCGCTAATTGCATGGCGCCCTCTCAAAACTCTCCAAACACCACTCACACACCCTCATGATAGATCCGGCTTGAAGCTCCACTAATCCCGAAACCGAAGTTCAAAACCGTAATATAGGGTTCATTATTATAGTTATAGTACAATGGGCCCCAAAACCCTATTCTAAGTATTAAGGCCCTATATTAAACCTACGGTCTTAGGCCGCAGAAGCTGCCAGAGACAATGCTCGGCAAGGCTGGTGGAAAGCCTACTTTCGCAGTCTAGAAAATCGGGGGTTGAGGTTTTGGGTCTACTTGGAGGTTCATGGGTAGTTATTAGTGGGGTTTAGGGTTTAGGGTTTAGGGTCTATTTGGAGGTTCATGGGTAGTTATAAGTGGGGTTATACGTCCCCTAATAGGGTTATTATTATAGTCACCCTACTTATAACCCTACTTTTAACTACCCATGAACCTCCAAGTACAAGCTTCGGTTGGCGGGGTTAGGGTTCAGGAGCTTGCGGGTGACTATTTCAGAGTTGTCGTGTTCAGGGCTGAGGGACACAAGACTGGGTCCTTGTTGGATACAATTTTACATTTTTGTTTTAATAAAACCTAATAAGGATTAAAAATGATCATTTTTATTATAGCTCCAACAGGGACCCAGAAGAGTCAGGTGTTCGACATTTGTGGTTTAGGAGCTGAGGCTCAGTGTGGGTAGAACGTACGGTGCTGCGAATAACAGGTGTTTAGGGTTTAGGGTTTAGGGTTTAGGGTTTAGGGGTTATCGTTCTGTCGCGAGCAGTTTTATCCAGTCAGTCGCAGTTGGTGGTTCCATGTCTTTGCCTGCTGACATGCAGCTTTTGATTTTGCCTTCGTGCTATCGAGGCTGTATCATCGGTTGCGACATGTCACGAAACACCGCTATACATACATACATACATACATACATACATACATACATACATACATACATACATACATGCATAGTCGGCTACATGGGATTGAGTCTCTCACTAGATACATCGCTAACGGTAGGCACATCGCACAGTCCGCGCCCTTTGCAGCTGAAAAATAATTTAACAGTTGCGCAGGAGTCAAGGGCAACTATGCCGGTTCTGAGTCGTAAGGTCTTGATGCTAGTCATATGACCATGCATGTGCAAGCAGCTCGTGTCTGCATAGAAGCATGTGGAACCCTGGCGTGGATGAGCCATTACTCAGTAATCCTACTAAAAAATGGGCCTTGATAATTACCTATACTATATTGGGGGTTCCTTAGTATAATTATAGTATATTATAGCCCAAAACCCTATTCTAATTAGTAACGCCCCTACATTACTAAAACGAAACTTTGCGTCTGATGGTACAAGGAAATGTGTGGTTCATTCCTGTTCGCAGTGCAAAACAGGGGCCTTAATAATTAGAGAGTAGGGTTCTTGGGCCCATTTTACTTGATTTATAATAAGGAACCCCCAGAATAATATTCGCAATTATTCAGGCCCCTAGATTACACTTGCCCACTATTCTACTGTATGTCTTGCATGCCTGTCCCGTTGTACGTGCTACGTCATATCACGTATCTACAATACAATTGGCAGATGCGTGTCTTTCTGAGATCATCAGCCCCACCCTAAGCCCTAAACCCTAAACCCTATACCACAAACAAGAAGAATAATCCAGCTTTGCCTATCAAGCTCTTCCCAGACCTCCTGTTCAACGAGTACACCCTAAACCCTAGACCCAAAAGCCCATGTGCATGATGGCTGTGAAAAGACTGGAATAGGGTTTAGGTTTAGGGTTACGGTTTACTTGAAATCCGAATATGGATCCCCTTGTGGTTTCAGGGTACATTGCTAAAATAAAGGGTTTTTGGAGTATGTGGCAAGTAGGTTGCATCCTGTCTGGCGGTACAATCTCAATGCAATCGCAAAGCTGAACCTTTCGCTCCCCTTTCTGAAGCCGAGGCAGTTCCGTGTCTGTCTGCGACAACCGCTGGTGCTAGTATACTCCTGACTTTGTAGGACGACATTGCAAGGACTGCACTTAACCTTCCCTGCCGTCTCAAAATTTTGTCCTAAACCCTCCAAACCCTAAACCCCAAACCCCTAAACCTAAACCCTAAACCCCCAAACCCCTAAACTCTCAACCCTAAACGCTTAACCCCTAATCCCTAAACTCTAAACTCACTAACAGGCAGTTTTTCCCGCGGTCACCTTCCGCAACGTCACGCTGCAGGCCGGGCCTCGCTAGGATATGAGACCCTGGGCTTTGGAGTACCATACTTGGAGGTTCATGGGTAGTTATAAGTGGGGTTATAAGTCCCCTAATATGGGTTGTAATTATAGTTACTGTACTTATAACCCTACTTATAACTACCCATGAACCTCCAAGTACTTTAATACTTTTTTGGGGGGTTTAGGGTAACCCTAAACCCTAAACCCTAAACCCTAAACCGTTTAGGGTTTGGGGCTTTAGGGTTCAGGGCCTTTGGAGTGCCATACTTTAGTACTTTTTTGGGGGATAGGGTTTAGGGTTTAGGGTTTAGGGTTTAGGGTTCCTTGAAGGAACCCTTATGAAATAAAAGTCTGTACTTTTTTCTCCCTGGTTACTTCAAAGCCCAGGACCTCAGCAGGTATCTACCATGGGGTCGTTCTCGAAATGAGGGGTTTAGGGTTTAGTTTTCAGGGTTTAGGGTTTTAGGGTTTAGGGTTTAGGGTCCTTTTTATACAGGTGCCGTACTATTTGGGGGACGAAAAAAAGGGACCATGATAATTTAGAGAACTACCCACGTATCGATGCCATCTCCACAAAGCCACAAGCCTATTGTGAATCAGCGTTGATGTATTGGTGCATGTCTGCGTATCTTACAGCCTTCATGAACACACGCATACTGACATGGCTACCTCCATACCCATACAAGTTATATGCTTGAAATGCTAAACGCATATACTTACTACCAGCATGCGTATCCAGTCCATTGTTCAACAGTCAAACGCGTAGGTGTCTGCCAATGCCATATCACGGTTCGGGGGCATATATATGGGGCCGCGTAGCGTGAGTGTGCATCTTGAGTGTTGCTTGGGCAGACTAGCAAAACAGCCTACATTATGTGCCATTGCGAGAACGCGTTCACGAAAGTAGTTCAGTCGATTGAAGCACCTATGCCACCAATGCATTTCTGCAAAGGCCCTTCACTCGAGCGCTCTGTACCTGTAGCCCCCTAACCTGCCTTTCTCGGGAGGAAGCTATAGTAAGCAACCCTAAACAAGGCGGCGTTTTCGGGCCCCCCTTTAACCTTTGGTAGCAGACCGGTGCATCACTCAGGTTTAGAGATTTTTAGACGTGACTCCTGAGTCCTTAGCGTCGAAACCAAAAAACAACAACATTGCACTAGTGAGTTCGTATGTTATCGGGGCCTGCATAAACAGAATGGGGTTTCGGATTTTGGTTAGAGATTGCGTGACTAGAAGGCAACAGCCTGGCAAATTGTTCAAAAAGATCTAGGCCCCACCTTCACTAGCTCCAGCTGAAGCCTGACGCGTCAAAGCTTGGCCCCAGTCCTAGACGACTCGCTATAAACTGCACAGATTTTTTAAATTTCGGGTCTACGGCGATGTAGAGATCTGAATCATGCACAATATCCCCCTCCTTGTCCGTATATCTTACGAGTATACACTTATATTCTTCCAAATCTCAGAGACCCATACTTCAGGGTTCACCCTAACCCCCCTAACCCCTAAACCCCTTAATCTTTAAACCCCTCAACCCCCTAAATCCCTAAACCACTACATCCCTAAACCCCTTAACCTTAAACCCAGGCACCCACAAACCTTTCCCTTGGCATCCTCCGCTCCAAAACCGCTTACTTAAGGAGTATACCTTAATTATAGTAGGATCCCTGACATGGCTTAAGGTATATTTCTTAAGTATAAGGGTCGTTTTCTACATTAGGGCCCCTTTTCAGGTCCCAATATAGTACGGCACCCTTATAAAAAGGACCCTAAAAAGGACCTAATTTACAAAAACTACCCATGTAAGGGGTGTTGGAGTCTTTGGGCAGGTGCACTTTGGCGCAGCGCCGTTGAGGCCTGGGCCTTGGGCAGTTGAGGGTTGCTAGGCCCCAACTGCCTAAGGTTTTAGGGTTTAGGGGTTTAGGGTTTAGACCTTAGGGGTTAGAGTTTAGCGTTTAGGGTGTAAGGTTTTAGTTTTTTAGGGTTTATAAACCCTGAACCGCAGAGAGCCGGCTCCCCCTGTGGCGCACCGCGGCCCAAACAAGTGCGTGTTCTTTAGGGTTTAGGGTTTAGGGTTTAGGGTTTAGGGTTTAGGGTTTAGGTTAGTTCTCCAATACCCAACCTTTAAACTTTTTAGCCTCTTATATCTTTGTAGTGATCTGAAAGTTTAACCGTTTATTCCTTGGCTTATTGGGGAAGTAAGTGTTTTCAGATTTAATATAGGAGCCTTAATAATTAGAATAGAGTTTGCGGTATGTTATACTATAACTATAATAAGGAACCCCCAAAACCCGAGTACGCAATCCCAGAGCCAAACAAAAGGGGGTCCCAGTTTGTAGGGATTCATAGGAGGGCACTTACGGGTCGATCTACAGTATAGAGTCTCCTACAACGGCCCTAATACTTGGAGTTCTTCTGGTTGGCTCTTAGGACTTTAACTTTTGGGTTTCTATATGAACTATAATAAGTAGGCTAAAAGTTTAACTTTTAGGAGGGGTTCAGAAGTCAGCCAAGAATAGGGGTGCCAATTAGGGGCCTTAACGATTATGCCTTAGGCCCCTTATTGTGGCCGAAGGATATACCCTACGATTGACGATATAAGTCTTGCATTAGCCATAATCAGGAAAAGACCAGAATGCCCATAGTTTAGGGCCCTCAAGGAAATGCAGGGTTTAGATCATCAGCAGTATCTTACATAGACCCATAGTGAAGCCCCGAACTGCTCCCAGGCAGCTGCCGTTCAAGTGCCACACATGGCAAGAAGTGCAGAAAGCACACAGTGAGGCAGGGCGTGGAGGTATGGGGAGTCCAGGGCATAGGACTTTAGGGGGCTGTGGGTTCAGGGTTTGGGGTTTGAGGGGGCTTACGGTTCAGGGTTTAGGGCTTAAGGGGGCTCAGGGTTCAGGGTTTAGGGTTTAGGGCTCAAGGGGCCTTAGGGTTTAGGGTTGGGTCTCCTTTGGGAGTTCGTCGCCCGCCTGATCTTGATCTTGTGCTCTTGATGTGGCTTCGAGTCAATGATACCGTTGATGATATAAATCCTGCATTACCCACAAGAAGGAATATACCATAATTCCCATAGTTTAGGGCTCTTATGGTAATGCAGGATTTAGATCATCAACAATAACACTTAAATGTGAGCAGAAGGAGCTTTGATCAGGACAGCCATATCTGAGCCAAAGTCTTCTTCCGGATGCGGATGGACAGATTCCTTCACGAGGGCTCATGCTCATGACCATCTTGCTGGCCATGCCATGAGATCCGTTAAGATCAGGGTCAGGATTTCGAAGCTGATGATGAGGATGACGGGGCTCTTGTTACAGAGTCTAGTTTTAGTTTTTTATCAGAGGGATCTATAGAAAATAAGATGGCTTCCCGATTATGGCAATTGAAAGTTGACTCCTTAACAAGAGCGCAGATGACGGCGATACTATGACGATGGATGTGTGATGAGGAGGATTTGAAGATGAGTAGCAGACTGCTTGCCGGATCGCATCAGGCCTTGCATGACCAACCCTGAGCGCTGAGCAAGAAAAAACCTGACCCTGAGCCATAAAAGCCTCAAGTCTAAACCCTAAACCCTAAACCCCAAACCCGAAACCCTGAACCCTAAACCCTAAAAACCCTAAACCCTAAACAATGTCCAAGGATTGAAGCAACTCTCTTCGAAAAACAGCAGGTCAAAGCATCGCCTGCGCCCAAAGATGGCAAATACCAGGCCCATCGATGTCTGTGGGTTTCCGAAATTAAGGGGTACCTTATTTGGGGGTCCTTATAATAAGGGTCCTAGTATTTGGGGTACTATGTTAGGGTCCCCTATTTTCGGAAACTCCCATGTCCTGCAAGGGCTTGGCGCAGCGGTTGAGCCGGTTTGTTTGGGTACTTGAAGGTTCATGGGTAGTTATAAGGCTCCTTTAAGGGATCTATAAGAGGGTCCTATGAGGGGTCTATAAGGGGTCATGTTTGGAGGTTCATGGGTAGTTATAAGTGGGGTTATAAGTAGTTTGGGTACAGCAACCTAGGAGCCCAACAGTCTAACCTACAAACTCAGGGTGTAGGGGTGTATTTGAGGTTTAGGGTTTAGGGTTGCATTCTTGAATCACTTGGAGGTTCATGGGTAGTTATAAGTGGGGTTATAAGTAGGGTAACTATACTTATAACCCATATTAGGGGACTTATAACCCCACTTATAACTACCCATGAACCTCCAAGTATAGCAACTTAGGAGCCCAATAGATACACTTTAAACTTTTTTTGGTAGATTAAACCCCTACTGAAAGAAAAGTTTACCCTTTTTGGGGCCAGGGTACTGGGAAGCTAAGGCAACAGTAGCAGTACTAGTAGTAGTGGTCGTAGCTCTAGTATTAGCATAAGCAAAAGTAAAGATTAATAGTAGTAGGAATAACTACTCTTTTTCGTGAGGGGTCATTTTTGCAGGCTGCCTGAAGCAGGGCCTCATTAGACACTTTCCAGCCCAAACTGGGGCCGCAATAGTTTCAAGCATTGTTCCTTGCGGTTCCTCCTTATAGTTATAGAAAAATATACCCAGAAACCCCTTTGTAACTACTGAGGCCTAAACCAGTCTGGCTGTTGTTTGTCCACCAGCAGTCGTACAAGTAAGGTATACCCCTGATCAAACAACCCCCGCTTAAGGGTCCTACCATTAAGATCCTCATCATAATCCTTGTAAGCGGCAGGGTGCTACTAATAAGTGGCTTCTAAGCCAACAAACCCAAAAAAACAGGTGCTGTTGCCAGTCGGTCTTCCAGACGAAGCGACGTTCGACTGGGTGGACCAGTTCTTGTCCAAGAACAAGCCGGGCGCTTAGGAGGGCTAGGACGTTAGAGCTGTGTAAATGGTTTTAGGGTTTAGGGGATAAGGTTATATTATAAAAGTTTCTACAAAGTGTACTATAGTATTACACGGAGCACGTACCACAAGTTTACGGTTTTAGGGCTTCAGGGTTTAGGTCCATGAAGCCAAGACTCATGAAGGATTCGCCGCTCACAGCTTTGCGGTTTGTGCACCAATCGAAACTATGGAACATACCTTAACTTATTACAGAGGGATCCCGATTATGATTTAAGTAAGGTGTATGCCTAAGTAAGGCCAAGTAAGGACCATTGAGCTTGCCTGGTTGTTCTTGCGTCCCAAGCTGGGGGAATTTAGCACTTAATGTAGATGCCTGAATGACTGGCCATTAAAAATACTTGATAGTCCCTCCACGTCTTTAACAAATATATTCCAATAGTTCTTTGGAAGGACTGCTGAAGGGTGCCTTCAGGGTTAAAAAGAATGGCAATGACAACAATGACAAGCATAATGATCGTCATCATCGTCATAGTCACAATCGTGATAGCAATAGTATATACATATAAACATGCATACATACAAAAATACATACANNCATACATACATACATACATACATTCTACGAAGCAGCCGAAGTTAGACTTACAGCTGCCATACACTAAGTAGTTGGTGAGAACATAAAAACATTCTTTGTTGTTAATATTATGGGATTCTTTGGGCAGGTGTGTATTTCCTTGGCCTGACCCGAAACTGCCGGTCTGGTGATTTCTTCGCCGAGCTAAACGTAAACACTATACCCTAAACCACAAGTGAGCCAGGCTTAACATAACACACGAAACGCCCCCCTCGAACTCTAAACCCTCAACCGCAAAAGAACTCTACTAAACCCCCCCCCCCCCAAATCCAAAACCTTA
>CAJNDV010032554.1:1123-11301 GCA_905221635.1 Symbiodinium sp. CCMP2456 | reverse complement strand
TCTTATAAGGTAGTCGATTCTGAAAGTTTCAACTTTTATCTCCTTGGGTTTTGGGCCAGTCAGAAGCAGGGACTCAAGGAGGAGGCTCCACGCCCACCACGAAACGCTACAAAACCGTACGAAACCCGATGAGGCCTTGGTAGAGCACCCCTTACATGGTATAACACTTAAATGTGTTCGCCCTAAACCCGAAACCCGAAACCCTAAACCCTGAACCCTAAGAAACCGTGAGCACGCCTTCAGGTCCACGTGGAGCTAACAGAGGAGGAGAAGAAGCCACTCGGCTGGTACACTGCATGGGTGCTTCTCTACATGGGCAGTTCTCGAAATTAGGGTCGGTTTGGGGGTCCTTTTTATAAGGCTGCCGTACTATATTGGGAACCCAAAAAGGGACCCTAATTTAGAAAACTACCCAAATTGTCCCCGCTTGAGGCCCCCAAAATAGTAGGGCCTTGTAAAAACGATCCCAAAAGGGATCCCAATTTAGAGAACTAGAACCCTAAACCCTAAACCCTAAACCCCCTAAACCTAGCTGCATGTTCACTCGCTCTCGGTTTCCTTCTGCTGGGTTCTGGTTTAGGGGTTTAGGGTTCTGAGTTCGGGGTTAGGGTGCTCTTCAGGGTTTAAGGGATCTCCAGTGTTCTGGTACGTTTGCGTTTGCATAGTTCCTTGGCAGCAAGATGCCAGCTATCCTGCCTCTCTTCGGGTATGCCCTGCTTAGGACGACACGTGATCTTAGCCCTAAACCCTGAACCCCTAAACCGCTTAACCCTAGGCCCAAATTAGTGTCAGACATACCATCGCACCGCCGGCAGCGCCTTCGTGGTTCTGTCGTTCAAAGTTCATATCAGACATACCATGGCAGACTCTGGTATGAACCATGTAATCCTCCTTTGGTCTACCTATGCAAGCGCCAGGGAGCTCAAGCACAGATTAAGAACGCGGCTGTAATTGAAAAAGGTTCGCGTCATCTCCGGGGCTTTGGAGTACCATACTTTAATGCTTTTTTTTGGGGGGACCCGTTCCTTAAAGGAACCATTATGAAATAAAAGTCTATACTTGTTTCTCCCTGGTTACTTCAAAGCCCAGTCATAGATCTCTTCAAGGAAACCTCCAAGAAGCCTCTCCCAGACCCCCAAAAGGATCTAAAAAACACATTCCCTAAGGGGGCTCCTATAAAGTACCCTTTAGTAGGTAGGGTCCCTAATTAGGGGATCTATTTGTTAGATCCTTTTAAGGGTCTGGGCTGTTCGTGAACTTCGGAAGCCAGAGAGAAATGGCAGTCAGATCCGGATCCCGACACGAACCCCCTGGGGACGATCCTGCAATCTGCAGGTCCCTATCGAAAGCCCTGAAGGCTTAAAGGCCATACTAGAGGGGCCTTAATAATAACCTATACTTGTTTTTTTTGGGGGGTGCCCTATTGTAGTTGTAGTATAATATAAATCAGAGGCCTGAATACTTACCAATAACAATGTGGGTGGTTCCTTATTAGAACTAGAGTATAATATGCCCCAAAACCCTATTCTAATTTGTTAACACCCCTACATCACTCCAAAGCCCTATTCTAATCGTTAAGGCCCCTGAGCCTTTCATAGTAGCCGCTAAGGAACCCTTTATTAGGGTTTAGGGTTTAGGGTTTAGGGTTTCGTTAAGGCCCCTACATTCGCCTTGCACCCAGACGCACCGAAAAGCCAACGTCTCGACATCCCGAGGCTCTGGTTCCGCCGCAAGGATGTCCCAGACCTGACATCAAAGGAGAGGGGGTTTAGGGCTTAGGGTTTTTGGTTTAAGGTTGGGTTTAGGGTTCTGGGTTTAGGGCTTGGGGTTGGGAGTGAGGGCAGAGGATGCCACTGACAAATATGGGAGCTTAGGAAGAAGATGGGAGCACTAATGTAATCCCCAAGAATAGGATCCTCCGTACAATGCCCTAAACCCTAAACCCTAAACCCTAAACCCAAACCCTGTCGACTTCTGACCTTAACACCCTAAATACAAAAAACGGCAGCACCCTAAACTCTAAACCTCCTAAACCCTAAACCCCAAACCCTAAACCCCAAACCTCTTAAGCCCTAAACCCTAAACCCTCAAACCCTAAACCCTAAACCTTTTAAGCCCTACACCCTAAGCCCCTAAACCCCAGACCCTAAACCTCCTAAGCCTAAACCGGTCAGGATATGTCTTCGTCCTACGAGAAGTTCACACTCCCATCTTCGGAGGAAGGCCTGGCTACTTAACGGGGGGTTTAGGGGTTTACTTGGAGGTTCATGGGTGGTTATAAGTGGGGTTTTATTATAAGGGGGGTTTAGGGGGTTAGCGCTGTAGGGGTTTATAGGGCTTTTCGGGTTTTGGGTTCTAGGGTTTAGGATTTAGGGCTTTAGGGCTTTGGGGGTTTGGGGCTTAGGGTTTAGGGTTTGGGGAGTGTAGGGTTTAGGGTCTCAGGCTTTAGGGTTTGTAGGCTATTTCGGGGTTTAGAGGTTTTAGGGATTTAGGGGTTTATGGGGCTTAGGGTTTAGGGCTTGAGGGGTGTAGGGTTTGGGTTTCAGGGTTTTGGGGCTTGTAGGGTTTAGGGTTTAGGGCTTTAGGGTTTAGGGTTTTGTTAGTTTAGGGCTTTTTAGGGCATAGGGGCCCCGGCGAGCTGGCTTTTGTCCTGCTCGGTGCCGCTGCGGGGCGAGTTTTGAGAAATGCCGGCGATGCATGTTTTTGGGGTTTGAGAAGGGTTTAGGGTGTAGGGTTTAGGACTTTATCTTTACTTATGGGCTAAAAGTGTAACTTTTAGGAGGGGTTGAGAAGTCAGCCAAGCTCGTGTCTAAGCACTAGTACGGGGCTACTAAACCTTCACGGAGTCTTTCATCTATTTTGACGGATGGCACAGCCCGTCGAGGAAGAACCTATCCAATGCGACTGAGAAGCTGGCTATTGCGATAGAATACTAAGTAATGCTATTGTTATTGCAAAAGTGTTCATAATATCGTTAGTTTAAATTGCAATAGCTGTAGTATTAAGAATACAGGATACTAATACTAATACTAATACTAGTACTACTACTACTACTACTACTACTACTACTACTAATGATAATAATAGAAACAATAGTAGTAGTAGTTCCTCCGTCTCAGGCTGCGACAAAGTGACCTTCCTGTGGTACAAGGAGGCGCAGTGTAAGGAGTACCTGCAGAAGTGGGCCGCAGTCTCATTCGCTCTGCAAAGACCAGGGAGGGGTTTAGGAGTTTAGGGGTTTAGGAGTTTAGGGTTTTAGGGTTTAGGGCTTTAGGGTTTTACGGTTTAGGGGTTTAGGGTTTAGGGTGGAGGGGTTGAAAGGTTTGCGGGTTTAGCTTTTGGGGGTTTTACCCGCAGCCGAAAAGACCTAATTTTTTTGAAGCTCCAAATTATGGTTTCTATATATATATATATATATTTAGATATGTATGGGCAGTTGTCAAAATTATGGTCCCTTTTGGGGTACCCTTTAAATAATAGGTGCCGTATTATAATAAGGACCCAAAAAGGGACCATAATTTTGACAACCACCCATATCTATATATAGCTCCTGAAAACGGGAGGTCTTTTGGGCCACAGAGGGTTTGGGTTCTTAGGGTTAGGGCTCCAGTGCATGTAAGAGCTTCCCAGAGAGCCCAATACCCCTTAATTAAGGAATATACCTTAAATCATAATATTAAGGCCCCCATAATTTAAGGTATATTCTTTATTTAAGGGGTATTGGGATCTCTGGCTTCGGGGTAAGAGGGGCTGGGATCTCCGAGGGGGCAGACTCGTGTGCGCAGCTTCGCATGAATGGCAAATTTAGGGTTTAGGGTTTTAGTGTTTTTTTTGTTTTGGGGGGGGGGTTAGGGTTTTAGGGTTTTAGGGTTTAGGATTTCCGACACCCGCTCCACCGCCTTACATCGCTCTTCCCGGAATACTATTTCAAACATTTTAAGTTTTCCTCGACCTGACCATACCCTAAAACCCCTAAAACCCTAAACCCCCCAAACCCCGAAAACCCCCAAAACCCCGAAACCCTAAACCCCCCAAACCCCTAAACTCTAAACCCTAAACAATAAACCCCATATCCTAAACCCTAAACCCCAAAACCCCCTAAACCCCTAAAACCCCCAAAACCCCTTAACTCGCCCAGGTTCTGGAGCGCAAGATGACGCAGCGAGTAGAGGGTCTTCAGCCACGACCCGAGGCTCTTCACGCTCCCTGGGAGTGGCAGTGTTCAGAGTTTAGGGTTTAGGGTTTTAGGAGCTTTAGGAGTTTAGGGTTTAGGGTTTAGGATATGGGGTTTAGGGTTGAGGGAGAAAGGATCATGGGAAAACGTGGCTGGTTGCAAGTGCTACTACTGCTACTCTTACTATCACTTGAAGGATCATAGAATAAAGTAAGTGGATTTCGGGTGTACGGTTATAGTATCTGTGACTGGCAGTTGGAGTGAACTCCGGTCTCACGGTCTTCGTGACTCTTGAAGACAATGCCATCTCATGGTAAAGGCTAGCTGCACAGTGGCGTCCTCTGATCACTACAGGGTAGCATGGTCTGCTCATGCTGATTATCGTTATGGCCATTAGTAGTATTATGAATACTGGTATTATTAGTATTACTAGTATTCTTAGTATGTTTGTTATTGTTGGTTTCATTAGTACTGCCATTATTCTTGGTAGTAGTAGTCGTAGTAGTCGTAGTAGTAGTAGTAGTAGTAGTAGTCGTCGTCGTCGTCGTAGTACTAGCAGCCGCAGCAGCATTATGAGTAGTAGTAGTAGTAGTAGTAGTAGTAGTAGTAGCAGTAGCAATAGCAGTAGCAGTAGCAGTAGCAGTAGCAATATCAGTAATTAGTGGTGAAAGTAGTAAAAACAGTCCTCGTCGTCGTAGAAACAAAATGGAAGAACTAGACGGTGCTCCTGAATAGACTTCGAGTATAGTATATTACAACTTGAAACTTGTTCTAACCAGAGAACCCAATACCCCTTAATTAAGGAATATACCTTAAATTATAAGGGCCCTAATATTATGATTTAAGGGATATTCCTTAATTAAGGGGTATTGGGTTCTCTGGGTAACTATTCTGGCCCAAGAATTACACCTAAGGCCTTCGGAGTGGTTCCGCCAGAAGCACAACGAGTGGAACCGCATGCTTGGCTCGTGGATACTCGGCTTTTTCTGTGGAGTTTAAAGTTGGTAGAGGGCTTTAGGTTTAGGGTTTCGGGTAGTGGGGCTTTAGGATCTTGTATGTTTTCCCTTCTTAGGCTTACGCGGATCTTATCTACGAGCTTTTTGCAAAGGCTTGAAGGAGCCAACCTAGTAGATCTGATAGTTCTTTCGTTCTCAAGGGGTTTGGGGTTTGGAGCTTCAGGTTGTGGGCCGAGATTGAATATAAGAGCCTAAATAATTACCTGTACTATTTTTTTTTTGGGGGGGGGTCCTTATTTTGATGATAGTATAATATACCCCAAAACCCTATTCTAATTATTAAGGCCCCCATATTACAAGAATATGGTTCATGGCTTCGTTTGGGAGCTATCTGGGAGTTTCACAACATGGGTAGTTCTCTAAATTAGGGTCCCTTTTAGGGTCTTTTTATAAGGGCGCCGTACTATATTGGGGACTTAAATGGGACCCCAACTTAAAAAACTGCCAAAATATAGAACCCGTGGATAGGGCTCTTGACAGGGGAATAAGGGACTTCTTGAACATAGGAAAGCCTGATCTACACCCTAACTAGTAGGATTGTTGATGAAACTGATGCCTGTCGAAAGCACCCCCCCATGTTTGAGAAGTCCCCATACAAGAATTTGTTGCGGGAGCTAGGTTTTAGCACGCTGGTCCCGTACCAAACTCTCAGCAATTCTCTCTCCGTTCACCAAAACCCTAACCCTTATATAGAAGCATGAACAGTAAGTAATACGATACCTTCGGGTTGCTTATCATACTGTTGATGATATAAATCCTGCATGACCTTAAGGGCCCTAAACTATGAGAATGTTGGTGTATTCCTCATGATCCTAAACCCTAAACCCTAAACCCTAAACCCTAAACCGTGGGTGTTGCAGGATGTATATCAACAACCGTATTTAGAAGCTGTATTACACCCCCAGAGCCTACCGTAACCATCAGGGTCCCTAAAATAATATAGAGGCCTTAATAGTGACCTATAGTTTAGGGTTTAGGGTTTAGGGTTTAGGGTTCCTTGCTGTATTTATAGTATAATATACCCCAAAACCCCTATTCTAGTTATTAAGGCTACTATGTTAGGTTCCATGAGGGTGCCTGAGTTCAAGGTTGTGCTGGGCTTGAAAGAGGAAACACCAGGCCCTCTCCCCTCCCCCATTTAGGATTTAGGCTTTAGGCTTTTAGAGTTTAGGATTTAGAACTTTGGGGTTTAGGGTTTTGGGGTCTAGGAGTTTAGGGGTCTAGGGTTTAGGGCCAGAATTTCGAGATAGCAAACAGTTTCATGGCGTTTGCCAGTTCGCCCTGCAACTGAGGAAGAGAGCCCATCAAGACTTCAAGGACTTCCTGTTGAGCATCCGACTTTTTTCTTGTTTAGGGTTCAGGGTTGAAAGTTCCATAATTTAATATGTTGTTGGATATAAAATAATTAGAGAAGGGCTTGGGGTATGTTATACCATAATTCTCTTAGCGTTCTTCTGGTTGGCTCTTTAGACTTTAACTTTTGGGGTTTCTATATGGACTATAATATCTGGGCTAAAAGTTTAACTTTTAGGAGGGGTTCAGAAGTACACCAAGTTCTATTAAGGAAGCCCCAAAACCCCATTCTACTTGTTAAGGCCCCTAGATTATGTTGTTGGGTTGGGGGTTCCGGCCTCCTTACCGAAGACCAGAACCCGCGAATGCCCTAAAGCTTGCTAAAAATATCATCAACAAAAAGCCATGGAGCCCTAGAACCACCGAAACGCCGGTTTAGGGTTTAGGGTTTAGGGCCGTTCTTATGCAGGACCCAAGCCGAAGAAGAGCGCTTCAGATGGCGAAGAAGCGGAAAGAGCAGGCGCAGGCCCACTCAGTGGTAGGGTAGAGAACCTTTAACCTTTTTTGGGGGTACTATAATCTCCATATAATCCCCGAGCTACGAGTAGGTCCATACCGGAGTTTCAAGTGGAGGGACCGTCGTTTTAAAGGCCTTCCGAAATCGAACAGGATGCTTGTGTCCATTACAGTATAGTGACACAGTTTATATAGGGGCCACGAGGGATATCATTGCAAGTTATTCAGACTTCTGTATGATGGGGTTTATAGGGCTTCAGACAGTGAGGCAGTGAGGGTCCCCAGTCCCCAGGTATGTAATCTAGGGTCCTTAAAATTAGATCAGGGTTGTGGGGCCCATGATACCATAATTATAACAAGGGACCTCCAAAATAGGATTGGTAAATATTTTGGCCCCTACATTAGCGAACTTGAGATTAGGTGCTGAATGCTCGGCCTTCGTAATATTGACTTCAAACGAGGGGCTTTGGGGCGTAAACCCTAAACCGATCTCTTCCGTTTGAAGGCCAAGAAAAGCGAGGAGGAGAAGAAGACCGAGGAAGCCGCCGAGGACCATTGGGATGACACCTGGATTCCCTGGGGAGCTTGCAGATACGCCTAAACCCTAAACCCTAAACCGTCCCCCAAAATTACGATTCAAGCTCTTCAGGCCCCTACATTCTAAGGGCTTTAGGAGGGACCCTTAACAGGGACCCTTGTAGGTTATTGGGGTTAATATGGAGACTACCTGGCTATATAAGGGGTATATAAGGACTATACAGTGGTTATTCCTATTAGGGGTCCCTCCTAAAGTCCTTAGCTACATATAGCCCTCATTGTCGAACGCAAAGTAACCCTTGCAGAACCCTTTTCAAGGAACCCTCAAGAACTGCGCATAGCCCTGTCGCTCTCGCCCTCGGTCTCTTCAGGAGAACGGCGGGCAACAAGAAGAGGGAGACGTGGAGAAGGAGCCGAGCTGCATGGGTTGTAGGGAGTAATATAGGGGCCTTAATAATTACCTATACTATTGCGGAGGTTCCTTATTATAATAGTAGTATATTGTACCCCAAAACCCTATTCTAATTATTGAGGCCCGTGTCTAGCGATTAGCGATTCGGGTTTAGGGTTCGGGTTTTAGGGGTGCGTCACAAGCCCTGTGGCCAACCCTACAGAGCCCTAAAGCTAAAGCTCCAAACCCGAGCACCCAGAATAATCAATCATTAATGTTATAGTTATTGTTAGTATTCATATGGGGTTATGCATATTCGTATTCATATTGAGAAAACACATAAGCAGACAGTAGTTTAAGATTAACATGAATATCAAGTTATTAAGTTGTTCATGTGTATATAGCGAATATGATTTTTGAATTATCGTTTTATATTAATATGAATATTAGTTCTGAATCATGGTAACATTCATACAAATGTTCGTATTCATAGGTTCATACTGATGTGCATACATACATACATACATACATACATACATACATACATATATATATATGCTATAGATACACACATATACATATACATATACATATACATATACATATACATATACATATACATATACATATACATGTATATATATATATATACCCTTGCGAAGCCCTAAGCATCCCCTCCACAAGCCCGTAAGAACCTTTCGCAAGATCCCATCGCCATCTCCCTACATTCCTTAAACGCTAAACTCTAAACTCTAAACTCTAAACCCCAAACCCTAAACCCTAAACCCTGTACCCTAAACCCTAAACTCTAAACTCTAAACCCTAAATCCCAAACCCTAAACCCTACACCCTGAACCCTAAACCCCTGAACCCTAAACCCTAAACCCTGAACCCTCAACATGTTTGTGCCGGCCTCTCAGTCGCTTGGCATGGAGTCAGGACTTGGAGGTTCATGGGTAGTTATAAGTAGGGTCATAAGTAGGGCAACTCTAATTATAACCCATATTAGGGCACTTAGAACCCCACTTATAACTACCCATGAACCTCCAAAAACCCTAAACCCAAACCTTAACCCTAAACCCTAAACCCGAACCCCACTTATAACTACCCATGAACCTCCAAGGAGAAGCCGGAGGAGGGCGAGGAGAAGGCGGAGAAGGCAGAGGTGGACCTGGGTTCGGAGTTCAGGGGTGCAGGGTTTAGGGGTTAGGGGTTTAGGGGTTTAGGGGTTTAGGGCTCAGGGGTGTTTAGGGTTTAGGTTTGGAGACTTCTGCTTTAGGGCTCAGGGGTTTAGGGTTTAGGTTTGGAGATTTCTGATTTCCCCTAAACCCGAGACCCTAAACCCTAATTTAGGGTTTAGGGTTTAGGGTTTAGGGTTTAAACCCTAAAACAAAGGCTTGCGGGGTTTCGGATTTAAGGTTTAGGGGCTTACATAGGTAGGCCTTAGAGATGAGGCGTAGGCTTTTTGTCGAGGGGGTAGGGTGTGGACGAGCATTAGGGTTTAGGGTTTAAGGTTTGGGGGTTTAGGGTTTAAGGTTTGGGGGTTTAGGGTTTAAGGTTTAAGGTTTGGGGGTTTAGGGTTTAAGGTCTGGGGGTTTAGGGTTTAAGGTCTGGGGTTTAGGGTTTAAGGTTTGGGGTTTAGGGTTTAAGGTTAGGGTTATAGAGGGGATTTGGGTTTGCAAGTTGCCCGAGTGCTCCCGGTACCCATGCAGTCCACACTACACACCTTCACGTCCAAAGCCCTCACCGCACCAAAACCCTAAACCTTAAACCGCCCTAAACCCTAAACCCTACCTCTATTTAGGGTTTAGGGTTTAGGATGGTCTAAATAATTACCCATACTATTTTGGGGGGCTCCTCATTATAATTATAGTACAGTGGGCCCCAAAACCCTGTTCTAACAGTCCATTCGACGATCGTCACGCCCATTGACTTGGCGTCGCTGGGCAGCTTGGGCAGCTCATGCAATTCGATGTTGACCATGCGGCTGCGAGCTGGGTTTCCGTCTATCCTCCAATGATAATGCCCCTATATTACCCTTGAAACTGCAAAACCCCGAACAACAATAAACACCTGAAAGCCCGGAAACCCAAAAAACCCTCGAACCTCTAGAACCCAAAAGCCCAAACCTAAAGCCCGAAGCCACAATTCAAGAGTCGGAATGGTTGCCAATACACGTCCTTAGGGTTCCTTCCTATACATATAGTACGGTTGATGATATAAAACCTGCATTACCCATAATAAGGCATAT
>CAJNDV010032553.1:113159-138825 GCA_905221635.1 Symbiodinium sp. CCMP2456 | reverse complement strand
CCAAACTCCTAGACCCTAAACCCTAAACCCTGAACCCTAAACCCTAAATTCCTGAACCCCAAACCCTAAACCCTGAATCCGAAATACCAAACTCCTAAACCCTATACCCAAAACCCCAAATCCGAAATACCAAACTCCACAACACTCTGCCCCAAACCCTATCATATCAGTCAGCGGATTGCAGGGAGCAGGGCGGAGCCCGTAGAGGCCTTGTCAATCTCCGTGGCCAGCATGCGGATGTTCTCATCAACATACCTTCTCTTCCGGATACCCTAAACCCTAAACCCTAAACCCTAAACCCTAAACCGTGCCCTAAACCCTAAACCCTAAACCCTAAACCCTAAACTAGAGGTCAGGAGTTCAGCAGTTGGGGCTACAGCGTTGACGGCTCAGGGGTTCTATGAATTAGGGTTTAGGGTTTAGGGTTTAGGGTTTAGGGTTTAGGGTTTAGGGTTTAGGGTTTAGGGTGTAGGGTTTTGGGGATGTGGGTTTAGCTTTAGGGTTTGGGGCTACCTTGCCGCGTTCAAGATGCTGGGTGGAGGAATGACTCAGCCTGAACACCAGACTCTAAATCCTGACCCCTACATGGGACTTTCCGAAAATGGGGGGGGGGGGGTACCTTATTTTGGGATCCTTAACATAAGAATCCTACTATTTAGGGTACTATATTAGGGCCCCGTATTTTCGGAAACCCCCATATGTTGTATATAATGCAATAAAATGCTGAGGACAGATGATGAGGAGCTGCCAGAGCCGCCAGCGCAGCCCGAGCAGCATCGGCTGTGGTGGCCTGAAAGCAGATGACGTACGATTGATTCTTGCTGTAGTAGAGCCTGGTAGAGTAAAGTGTAGTACCGTAGTGCAGTGAAGTACTTGTGTAGTATAGTATAGCATGGTATCGCACCGTATCGACGGCATCGTATATCATAGCAGTCATAGCACAGCAGTAAGCTGCCGAATGCAGACGAACCTGAGTAAGGGTCATGTTCAGGCAAGGATTCGCAGGCAACTTCGTCCGCATAAAGGCTTCGCACTCATAGCACTCTTGGCGGCACGGTTTAGAGTCCAGAAGATACAGAGGTGTATCAAAGTTCACGTTCACTGACTGCCACCCTGCCCTGAACCGTAAAACTCTCATCTCAGCAGGGAATAGTGGCATTTTAGACTACATACATGACTGGTCTCATCTCCGCCTTTGCCTTGACTTTGGCTTTCTTGGCCTGTACCTTGGCAGATGCAGTGAGGTTTACTAATTTAAGGTTTGGGGTATTTTCGGGTTCATATAGGGTTTAGGAGCACTTGTTGAGTCTATTTGGAGTAGTAGGCTAGTCGCGGATTCTAAGCTCAGCTGTCAGCCGGTTCTCTTTGGCCGAAAAAGTCAAGATGTCCTTGACTCCATGGGAACAACATCATAGTTTAGATGTGTTCATACTGTACAAGCGAGACGTAACATCAACATAACAGAAGTATGTACCCCGCATGCATGTTGAGGTCTGAATCGCTCCAAAAGCTTTGCGAAACTTGGCTGCAAAGCTCTGATCCCCTGAAGCCCTCTGTCGCGAAGCCAAGCCGACTGTCGGCCTGCGCCAATGGATGACTCCGGTGCCGGTCCGGAGTGATTTGGGGTTGCTACTTGTACAAGGTAAAAAAAGGGCTTCTGCAAGGGCTACTATGTATTTTCAAGCTGAGCCTGTTGGCAATTTATGAATATGTTCGTGCGTAGATCACGATGCGATGCATTCTCGAATGTGCAGGTGTGTCTGATGCTGACGGTGTGCATACTTGTACATGCAGAGTCAATTCAAAGCAAGGTGAGAGCTGGAGCGCCGAAGTTCAAGCTCCTCACCTGCAGGGGGCAAGACGACCCCCAAATCCCAAAGCCTAAACGCAAAGTCAAAGTCCTAATTCCAAACGCTGAGCCAGAACTCAACTCTCAAGCAATGGAGATGTATCAATTTGATAGCAACCTACTTGTGGTCCGATCGAGAGCCAAAGCATCGGTTCGTGGCACAGAGCCTGGGCTTAGATGCTCACGTTGCGCCTTTACAGCTCCTGTAGCCTACGGATCGAGAGCTGTGCAGCAAGTCCTCGTCAATCTTGTGATCTATTATAGTATGTTATAGTATATTATAGTATGTTATAGTATGTTATAGTATATTATAGTATATTATAGTATATTATAGTACATTGTTCATTCTCCCTGAGTTGCTGACCGACCTTTGAAGTATCCGACGCCTCTGCAGTCGAGGGAGAAAGTTCGGCATCTCCTTCGGGGGTCTCCCCCTGGCCAGCCTCGCATCAGCCTTGGGCCGGTCATCGGGAAGGTGACCGAGTACCTTGGCTTATTGAGGGTTTAGGGTTTAGGTTTTTAGGAGTTTAGGGCTTAGGGTTTAGGGCCATAGTCTCCATTGAGGGTCTCATGAGCCTTCGATGTTCCTGTGTTGCATCGAGGTGCGGGAGTGTTCTGATCCACATTTGCACAAACGGAAACCTCCAAACAGACGGCTCCTCCTGGGCCTTAGCGACCCTAAACCCTAAACCCCGAAGCCCTAAACCCTGAACCTTAGCGCCTTCCTTTGGTGGTGGCCCAGGAGCCAAAAATCCCTAAACCCAGGAGCCCTAAACCCCAAACCCTAAACCCTAAACCCATAATAAGCCCTAAACCCCAAACCCTAAGCCCTAAACCCATAATAACGTTAAAAAAAACCCATAATAAGCCCTAAACCCCAACCCTAAACCCTAAACCCATAATGACTTTAAAAAACCCCATAATAAGCCCTAAAGCCCTGGCCTTCGAGGGCACCAGCCGGAGCCTTTGTGCCAGGTCCTCGGCTCGAATCCTCGTGGAGGCGAGCCACGACATCGAGGAGTTCAGCTGCCTGGCCGGTGACAGATTTCATTGAGTGGTGCAGTGGCTCTTCGTATCGAGCTGCAACTAGATATCTATGCAAATACATAATATATATATATATATATACATATGTATACATTGATGAGTTAGTAGTTAGGCTGCGTTCTTGTGCCTCTGCAAGTAGGGTTGCAAAACAAAGGAAATAACACGGTTTAGACAAGGCTGATCGTGCGTGAGCAAGAACGTGACTGTGAGCTTTCATGCGACGACAAACCCCAACCAACATGTTAAGCTGCCCTTGCTCAGGTTGTGCATGTACGGCCGAGGGGTCGAGCAGCGGCCGGGATCAAAATTGATTTCTGGTCGTGTCATGTGGTGCTTTCAGGAGCTTGGGGCTCAGGGTTGCTAACTGTCGTTTGTGTGAGACAGCCCGTTTTGTCTCCTTTGGAAGGTCCATCTGTCAGCACGAAGACCGCGCTGAAGGAACGGCGACCCACAGTAAACTTGTCTGCAGATATTTGTTGACATCTTAGTTGTGACGCTGTGTTCTGTCGACAGGCCTTTGATGTCATTGGCAGGCCAACCCCGACGGAAGGATGTCCGCCGAGGAAACACAAATGAATCGGTTGAGAAATTGAGTATGAGAGGGCAATGAATTCAGTCACCTTGCAGGCCTGGAGTCGTTGCAGCATTGCTGCCAGTAACAACCCTGCGTGAGGTGTGGACAGCGCTTCGGAGTGTAGAACGATGTGCCAGCGTAGCACATGCCAGTGAGTAAGGTCTTGAAGATGGACGGCTTGGCAGCTTGTCTTTCCACAGTTACTTCAGTGCTGCGATGCCAGCTGCATGTGCGATGCTTCTGAATGCCACACGAGAGCCACGGAAAGACAGAGAGAGCGAGAGAGAGGAGTGCGTGTGTGCGCGCGTCTGTCTGTTGAGGATGCATTGTCCCAGGCCTTCCCAAGATCTAAGTTTAAGGGAAATACACAGAACAAATGCTACAGACCCTCCCTGTAAATCCCTACAGCCCTAAAGCGGGTTTGCTTCACGCGGTGAAACGGAGGCCCCATCGACGCTCTACACTGTGGAGGTGAGGGGCGCCAAACTCCTGGTCGACCGATGCAGCTTCCGCACGCTGCCGGCTGGTGGCTTCAGGCCTTCCTTCTGGGATCTTCGGGCCTCTACTCAACTTCATAGGCCCTAAACCCTAAACCCTAAAGCCCTAAAGCCCAGAGAGATCAAGAGAAGTCGTACTGGCAAGCCTAAGTCTGAGACCGTCGTTGGCACGAGGTTGGGAGAGGGCGGAGGCGGTCGTTCACCCTGCTTCGCCGTCGCCAGCTGCAACTGTGTCTACGAGACCAGGAAGCGAGGCACTGCTTAGCCTTCGCGTCTCCTGAGATTCCTGTCGCCCTGAGATCGCAACATATATATATATATATAATATAATATAATACAATACATATATATATATATATAATTTAAAAGGTTTCAGATGTTTTGGAGAAGCCCCGACGTCCCGATGTCAGCACTCTGCAGGTGCCTCGAGACAAGACCTCTGGGCAGACCTGAAGGAGCGGCTCGAATCGGGCGTGCAACCCGTGGACTACATGCTTCATCTAGGCGCATGGCGGGCCATCTGTGCCTGGATGATGCCAGAAGACACTACTTGGAGGATCATGGGACTTAGTATCTATAGGGCTATAAATAAGCTAGCTATAATTATAACCCCAATTAGGGTACTTATAACCTTACTTACTAAGTCCCATGATCCTCCAACTAGACGTCACTCCGTTCGGTTCCTGAGTTGCAGAGTTGTGAAGAAGCCGGATAGTCCGTGTTAGCAAGTGGGAGACTGCAGTCTTTATGCGACTTTGCCCCATGGTGCGGTCCTGCAGGCGACAATGTATATATGGACAGCGACTGGCATCTCATTGAGTCGGGCAGCATGGAACTTGAGGCACAGCTGTTGGGTCGAAAGGGGGTTCGTTTATAATTACAGGACTCTCCAACATACGGCATGTGATCGAAATGCATCGAAGTGCCAAAGGGATGCAGCTAGCAAAGCCAAAGGTCAACTAAGTGCCTCTTGGGTTATCGCAACGTCATTCTGGCAGTTGGCTCCTCGTGAGGAGACTGAGGACGACTGCAAATGGGGAGTTGCTCGGGACTGGCTCCTGAAGCTGAACGACCCGTCAAAGTGGAGCCAGCACGAAAAGGAGATCGAGGAGCTTCGGCCCACTGCGAACACGTTCTGGGTTGGGCCTTTCTATTGACTATTGCTGCCCTGGAGGAGCACTTCCGGAACGTTTACCGCGAGACTTGGGGTCGCGGACTCGGTGGCCAAGCGCACTGCGATTGTGACTGCTGATGCTGCCGCCCGACGTGCCCCTTGATAGTTGAACGAGTCGCCATGGCTGGAGGCGTCGCGCTGCGCAGCAGTCTCTTGAAAACATGCGAATGTTCTAAATTCAGTCATGTCTCAGTTGAGCATAGCTGAGCATGACGCTCTGTCTGATTCTCTTCTGCCGATCAAAACGACTCTTGATCAGGTCATCCCCCCACGCGGTGGGTTTTGGCCAACGTGCCAAACCTGATGATTCTTGATGATCACGATATCCGTGGCTTGAAGAAATTCAGATGTGTTATCACTGAGCCTATACGTACCGTGGATGTGCACGTGCTTGCGTGTGTATGTGTTTATATGTGTATATATATATATACCACAGCAAACATAATACACACGTAAATAAATGTTCAGACATGTATGTACGTGTACGTGTAGACGTCATAGGATAGACTAAACTAGAGTAGAAGCCAACATATGCAACACAATACAATGCACTGTACGATCATGCTACAAGCTATATCAGCTAGTAATACCATTCAGTACAAGACAAAACGACAGCGAATGTTACAGTAGACATTACGTAGCATAATTCAGCATGATATTGTATTCTGTTAAAACATAACATTACGTTAGATTTAACGGCAGTAAAGGTTTATATAGCGGAGCATGGTATATTATCGTGTAAAGTACACTGTATAGTATAGCTTATAACCTGACATCATACAATGTTTTGCAATAGCACACAATCTGATGTTTCGTAGCACAGGGTCATATCATGTATTATAAGTTGAGACGATACAAATTGATACAATATTGTTTTGACACAGCATAATACAGCATAAAAGATCGTGTGAGACGCCAGACTGTATACTGTTGCAGAATACAATACAGAACAACACAACCAGTGTATTACATCATATATATATATATACATGTGTGTAGAGGACAATGCTGTATAATGTTATAGCCTAATGCAATGCAATTTCAACACAGTAAAATACGACATGCTATAATGTAACATAATCCAGTGTTTATACTCTATGTCATAGAGATACGTAACATATTATCACATCATATGACAGAATATGCCACAACAATGCAGTAAAACAGAATATGCACGAATATATCACAAAGTCTTTAATGCAATATGGCAAGCGAGCATCTAGAAATTGTACAGAAATAAAGCATAACATTAGCATAATGAGTTCAACATCATCTAATCTAGCATACTATAGCATGATACCCTACTGTCTAAACTCTTGAAACATAACAAACCCAACCCAATGAAATTCCCCACGATGTTGTGCTGTACTGCATGCACACAAAACATGGGTGTGTGTGTGAGAGAATATACATATCAAGGTGGTCTATCTGCTCACAGACCTATGCCTAGCGCACCCAGGTGCCTGAGTATGCATGTGCGCGTGTATGTCGGTGCGCAGCATAACGTTATGGACTCTCCGCTTTCGTCCTTCATACAGCGTGCACTCCGCACGGTTGTGCATACTACCCATGCATGGAAACCCAACACACACACCAGAGAGACACCCTAATCAATAGATACTTACACATATAGATACATATATATATATATATATATACCAATATATAAATTCATAGACAGATAACCAGGCCCCCCACTTGCACGCGAAGTTTCACTCTTGGTAGATGTTGAGTCTAAATATTGGAGCCTGGAAGGAACTTCCGGAAGGATGGTTTAAACGCCACAGAGACATGCGATAATATCTTGGAGGGAGTTGGTGGCGCTTTGTGGGCCAGTGCAAGGTGATGATTGGGGAGACCGGCCGGAGGACAAGCAAAGCGAGTCCGTCGACAGGCCGTTTCTGGAAGCGAGGGCATTGTGGACCATCGGTGTTCGGCAGCTCGTGCATCTGTCGTTCGAAGAGCTTGACTTAGCATAAACTATAGCTTCTGGAGTCACACATGCAGCAGGTTTTTGGGTGAAATCGCCTACCGCATCTTCAACTCCTACCAGCGCCTTCTGCACGAGGATCCTGTGCAGCGGCCAGACGGAACGAGCTGCGAACCAGAATTCGATTATCATATGCAGCTGGTCTTAACAAAGTCAGGTGTCGCTGGGATGCCGCTGTCTCTTTCGATGGAAAGCCGATCAAGACTCGACTTGACAGTGCTGCTTGTGAAGGCACGCATTCGGAGATGTGGGCTTGCTTTTCGTGGACGTCCGTGCCTGCAAAACTTTCCACTGGAAAGAGTCGGAGGACTGGGTTTGCCAAGCCCGAACAAGTACCGCGCAGTTCTTGCTAGAGGCTTCTGTTACGTTGGAGGTGTTGTCGAAATTCTGCGAACGGAAAGGCAGTCTCAAAAGGCAGCGAAGCAAGCAGCAGTAGAGGCAAAACTTAGACTTTGGCAGTTCGCCTCGTGGAGCATACAATACCTAGCACATGTACCAACACGTTGCAGCTCTGGCGGTTACCGGCGCAAAGCTTGCGCAATGTCGTTGGGCAATCGCAGTTACGTGCACATAGGATCCGTAGCGTTTCGTGTGTTGTTATTTGCTGATGAATATTAGTATTAGTGTGACAAGCACCGAAAGCAAAACTTGGCAAGTATACCAAGGAGCGAATTTCTTGCCCGGGGTGCCCTCTCAAGGTATTCTGGGAAGTAGTAGTAGTAGTAGTAGTAGTAGTAGTAGTAGTTGTGGTAGTAGTACTAGTAGTAGCAGCAGTAGCAGCAGGGCCCAGATGCCTCATAGTTAGCCTACCTCGTCAGTCAGTAAGTTCGCCCGCCCTCGATGTCAAACTTTCTAGTTTGTGTGTGTGTGTGTGTGTAAGTCAGCGTGTACCAGTACTGCATGTATGAATCCAACTAAGTAAGTATACATCTGCTCCTACAGCTGTGTATACATGTTTATATGCTTGTATATAGGTATACACACACATACACATACATACCTACATACATGCACGTTCTATGCATGCGTACATATAGTACATGCATACATACATCCATACTCATGCAAATACACTGTTCTGCACATATTCAGTACCCGCGTCCACATGTCTGTATGTTGTATTTAGCTACATGGCGGGGAAACTCATCGCTGAACCTGGCCTTGGTCACCAGGACGTTTGCGCACCTATGCTGGGCGCAGCCCAGTGGGCAGCCCTCGAAGAAGCTTTGGCGCCAGGCCAGGGTGGGACTGGCTCTGACTCCTCAAAGCGAGATCACTTACGGTAGAGCATCTGGAGAAAAAGGTGGGAACAGTGATGGTGAAGGCAATGAACAGTGGGAGAAGGAGAACGGCGACAACCACCACAACGGATCCTAGAAAACGGACACCACAGAATACCATCGTCATCGTCGTCGTCATCTCTACAGCATGAACATCATCAATCATACCCGCCAACATCACCATCACCACCGGCAACATCACCTTCGCCATCGCAGTCATGCTTTTCACCCTCCTCGTCGTCATCACCGCCGTCATCGCCATCACAAGGATACTTTCGTGCCATGCTTGCTTTGACTGCTGTGCTTCTGTCCAGAGCCTGAAAAACTGGTGCTTCCGTACAGATGTGGTGACGTGTTGATGTGCGTGCTGCTACTGGGTTTCCAGCGCAGGCGGTATGCTGGCAGCCTGCAAGGCGTTCGGAACTCAAACGCATCGTTTGAGCTTGGCGGATCGGTTTACGTCTTGCGACCTGAGCCTAAACAATAGACCCAAAGCCGTTGTGCTGAGAGCACTGCGCGCTTGTTTTCAGGGTTGTCCGTAAGGCCCCATACAGTAGGCTCATGTAGGCTCTCCCAGCGATTCTTGGACCCAGCTCACAACAGCAGCAAAGAGCAAAACTAACCTGAACGCGGAACTCCATAGCCCCAAGCCCTCTGGACCGTAAACTGAACCCTCAACTCTGCATGAACTTCGCCTCGCTGGGAGCTCGCCCAAGGCTCCTGGCATTAGTCCCGGAGCCTCTCGGCTACGTAAGCCGAGTCCCTCGGACTGCAGAGATGGATTGCGATTTGCGGATTGTTTTAAAACGATGCTCATGAATTACCAGTGTTGCTTTCACTGTTCTGCAATGATTTACAGTAGAGTTCTTCTTCTTGTTCGGATGAAGAATAAGAAGATGATGATGAGTGCCGCTTATTTTTATTCTTATTGGTGGTGGTGGTGGTGATGGTGGTGGTAGTAGTAGTAGCAGTAGGAGTAGTAGTCGAGCAGCAGTAGCAGTAGCAGGGGCAGCAACAAAGTCATGTGCATCATGTGGTATGGTTTCAGACGAACGAAGTTGCCCTGTTGCAGACAGCATAGAAGCTTTGCTGCCCACTGTTTCTTCACCAGTTTAGCAGTGAGGCATTCACCCAGATCATGGGCAACACGGTTTGCGACGACTTGCTAGGCCCGCAGAGCCACGAGCAGAACGGAAAGTATTGCATGGGTCAAGACGCATCGTGATTTCGGTTCTCACAGTTGGCAAGGCCAGTGGTCAGCTGAAGCTCACAGAGCGGAGGTACCCCGCTTCCTGAAGATGTTGAAGGCCGGCATTCAAGCCTGGTTTGCTGGCACAGCTTGTCCACTGAGCTGCATGCGATGAGGCCTGGCGAGACAAAGAAAGCTCGCCACCATGCAAACGACAGGCAGTCGGAGATCGACAGATTCGGACCCTACTGATGCCTGCCGCCCGTGGAGATGCATTAGCTCGCTCGGGTTTTGAGCAGAGCGCAGGTGTTGATCGTGGCTGGCGATGTGCATGAAGGCATCGTGCCGGATAATGCAGGGGCACGGGGGTCTGGAGTCCAAGGTGCGATAAGATCAAGAAACGCGGGAGTGTTGCCAAGGGTCTCGAGTCCAAGATGTGATAAGAACAAGAAGCACGAGTGTTGCCAAAGTTTCGATGTCACGGAAAGGGCACTGCCAACGACGCACACTGCTGCTACCAGCTAATGTCATTACACCCTTGAAGACATGAAGTGTTCTTCGCGAGAGAAAGAGGGGGGCGAGAGAAGCAAAATACAAGCTGGTCCTATCATTCTGCGCATGCCTCTCATGCTGGTCTTGGCAGAAATATATTTGCAGGTGGTTGGACGGATCTGGTTCTTCACGACGTGGAAGGACTCTGGGATTCCATGGCTCAGTACCTTGTTGTATCTCTTCCCATCTTGGCGCATCCACGCCAGCCTGCGAAGACCCTTCCAACTGTCAGTTTCTGTAGGGTGCCGTCTTCTGGACTGCTCGCGATTGATGCGAGATGTGCTGCTGACACCGTGTACACATGTAGCTGTGGCTGGGGCTGTGGCTGGTGTCCAAGGCGAACGACGCATTCGGCAGCTGACAACCTCGGCCATTGCCAACAAGCAGACGAGGCCTCATCAGGCTTTGGCAGCGTCCCTGATGCAGACAGCTTTGCGAGACTGCCATGCATCCCCCCCAACCCCCTTCCCCGCTCCCCCCCGCCCGCGAACAAGCGACATGACCAGTCAAGTACAGCTGCACAGTTTGTGCATTCATACCCCCACCGCATCATGTTTGTTCAAGTTTCCGAACCCTGCTGAACATTCAAGGTGGCGCTGACCCGTGGTTTCTTGTCGTCCTTGGATGTCTCCGATGCCGCCTTAGAACGGGTTCCCAATCTGCGGCGCATGCGAGCTGCCATGCCCAAACAGACACCTGCGGAAACAGAGACTGCAAGAGTTCAGACTGCTGCGTACGCCCCGTGCACTTGCAAACCTTGCTGAGAAGTGCGGTTCTCTCAAGGAGACGGGCTCTGGCTGGACCAGCCGCCACTACGACTGGACCAACCTGAACAACTACGCCTTTGTCAGCGCCAGCATGGCCGTGGCAGGGACGCTGAAGGCAATTCGCCACAACACCCGTTATTGGCCCCTACCTATGGTCTCCATTGTAGTTCCTTTTTGGGGTTCCCTTATAGGATCCTAAATATAAAATTGGTTTAACCAAAAAAAGGAACTACAATGGAGACTATAGGTAAACCCTAAACCCATCCGTCAGCTTCAGACCGAAGCACTGCGACAGGTGAAGGTCCTCAAAGCTCAGGGCTTGAAGAACCAGGACTCTTACGGCCTGCTATGACTATAGTATAATATACTATAATATAGTATAATATAGTGCTGTGAATATAGTATAATATAGTCTTACCATCGAATGATGCGTACTGGAAGCCCCAAAAACCCTAAATATGTAACGATCTTGTCCGATGATGCTGCCGGACTGACCCGTTGCTGCCCGTGCGATGCTTCTGCTAGAGTACGGCTTTGGCGGGCGGCGACCATAAAATATGAGGACTTTCTTTCTGGAAAGTAGGGGTCCTTATCACGAGTCCTTGTAGCAAGATCGTGCTGTTTAGGGTTTGGGATGGGTTTAAGCCGTCGCCTCCAACATTTTCTGAACCTCCAGTGCTGTCTCATGCAGGATATGTTGTCCTGGCTGGACCCCTACGTCACGTTGACCGTGGGCTCGCAAACCTTCCAGACAGATTCGGACTGTGCCTTGCATGCTTGGCAACGTGGTCTTCTTTGCATCGTCAGAGGCTTTTGCAGTTGTCACTGGTTACAGAGGCAACAAGGCTCGAATTGACTCAACTTCGCCTGATGTGCCCCCATGACCGGCAGCCACAGTAGTCAATAGTGTGGAGCATCTCTCATTTGGAAGGCTGCTTCGGGCTTGGAGTTGATAAGTCCCACAGGCTGTCGGCTTTGGCTCCTGACGTACTCTTGGATCAGAAAGTCTGCTGTGCAAGTGCTAGAGCCAAGCGATCAAGTCTGTGGCATAGCAAGCCATCCACACGCGAGGTTGGGCCTCTGTAGTCACTACTGGAGGGCAGCAGGGTTTCTTCTTCCATGGGCTGTTGTGAGATAGGTGATGATCAGCGAGATCGAAGCAGCCCGGAATGGAACTCCGAGGACTCATGCTGGTGTGGAAGTTGCCTGAGCAAAGTTGCAGTGAGGGTTTCGTTTTCGATGTGTGAACAGCAACCAAGAACAAGCTAACTCATTTCTCTGCGTGTACTAGGACAAAGAAGTTCCGCGACAGTGCAGTCAGTAGGTATCCAGCCATGTCGAGCCCAAATGGCATAGCTAAGCACATCCTCACCACACAAGAATTTGATCACCAAATGCCGTGGCCGGGCACGCCGTCATAGACATCGGCAAGGAGCCGAGGACACCGAGAAAAGCTCGAGCAAGAGCTGGCACTCCCGAGCCGCCTCGCCTGACACGACGACCACCGGCTGACCAAATACGATGGCTTGTGTCTAAGTTGGCCAAGCTGCAGCATGCCTCAGCGCCAAAGAGAGCTGTGAAAAACACGTCCGGTAAAATCGCTCACGTCAGACTCAGTGCCGACAACCTCCTCCACAGCAGCTGGTGCGCCCGTCAACCCCTGTACCTCAGACCTGGCAGCGACAAGACCAGAACAAAAATCACGCGCTGTTTCATCAAGGGCTTCTATGCAAGTGCAGGCGCATCTTTGATGGTTTCACCGCCGTGCGCGTTGGAATGTGGACCTCATTCCGAGGACTTCCAGTTCACTGTGGGGCCCAGTGACTACTACTGCAAGCTGACTCCTGGCCGCGAGGGTTTTGATGGAAGTTCTGAAGGAGCCTTCGAGACCTCTGGAAATTGCAAGGATTTGACAGCGCGTGCATGTGCTCAGTTGCCCAGCAAGCCATTGTGTCATCGTTTCTCCAAGTTGCCTGTGGCCATGCAAAGAGCCCCTTCGTATTATGCGGTGGTATGCTTGCCAGCATGCAGAACGTGTTGAGACGATTGCTGTTTTCGACGAAGTTGAGGCAAGTTTGCGATGAGGACAGTTTGATGGGCGCCTCAGCAGGAATGCTAAAAGCCAACATGCACTCGCTTCCTTCGTTTTAGCAAATTGAGATTGTCTTTGGTGAGGTCAAGACCTGGGGTCTGTGAAGTTGGCAATTCACGAGCTGGACACCTGCACGCAGACCTTGGTCGAAACTTGGTCTCAGCAACGACAGTCCAGATATGGCATGGGCGGAATCATGAAGACCTCCGGCCCAAAAGACGACGAACACGAGTCCTGTGGAGCCAGCTGCAGCCTGCCTGCTCGCGATTAATTGAAGAAGAACCCGTAGACGTAAGGGGATTCGTGGGCGTGGTTGCATCTCATGTGCTGCAATCTATATCGACGACGGTATCTCCACTGCGCATGCCCCGACACTTACCAAGGAAAGCCTTGGCCTCAACAAGGGGACCCTTGAGGCTCGGTGAATTCGCTGGACTGTGACGGTATGCCTGGTAACCTAAAGGGGCTTTGCTGAAATCTTGCTGCTGTCTACTTCTGTTGCAGATTCAAGCCTCCTTCGTGCCGGCTTCCGGCAGTGGCCTCTTGTCTTCACTGAAGTTCACTTTCAGCTGGGGGTGGCCCACAGGCCGGTGCGATCTGAAGGAAAAGCCTACAAACAAACACTCAGTACTCCGAAGCCAAGCCCGAAAGCTCATCGATCTTGTTTGTCAGATACAGGTAGGTCACCTTCCCCGGTGAAGAAACCGTCCGTGGACGCTGCAATTAATCGAATCTCGCAGGTGTCCAGCATTGTCCAATGAGCCTGCGAAATCACCCTCGGAAAACGCATCAGTTTCCAAACTTGTGTGGTTTCCGCGGCGCTCAGGCGAGGAAGGCGCTCATGGAGAGGAGCACGTCTTTGGGATCGGCATCAGTTGGTGCACTGTATTCCTGACGTCACTTGCGAATTCCATTGTCATGCGTGGTTCAGATGGCAATTGCAGGAAAGCCTCTCAGGGTATCCCGCCAGCAATGTGGCAGCGCCGCCACAGGCGGAAGATAGTCGCCATCTCGGGTCCTGTGGGGTCCTGTGCTGTCTCGTTCTCCGCAGGCGATCTTCACCGCACAGCTGGTGGTTGCAGAGCAAGGGTGCCTTTTGCAAACAGTTGAGAGTGGCGGCGGTTTGCTCACACGTTAGGCCTGTACCATTAGCTGCAAAGCCCTTGATTGATTCCTCCAATTCTACAGCTTGCGGAGACGACACATATCTGCAAGCCTCAGGGCGCAGGCTCTTTGCCTGCGTAAGCTGCACAGGGTTCATGCCAGGTATGATGTGGCCAAGACGAAGATGCGCTCCACCAGCGACCCCGTTTTCAGCACCGGCAAGAACTTCCAAAATCAAACCATGGAGCTCCATCTTTGTCAGCCCTGCTGGAGTTTTCAGAGATATCCGCGTTCATTGCACCGACGAAGGAGATCGTGGGCCACAGTTTCCTGGCTGTGTCGGAGGCCTGGTCGGACACGACACTCTGCTGGCCATGCAAGCTTCTGACGAGGGCAGTTGCTTTTGAGTGGCGATTTGTTCAGCTGTTTGGGTTTCGAATGTTTCGGAACAGGTATCGGTGGCAGTTTGTCTTGGCGCAGATTTTAGTTTTTCGGAAAGGGGGGGGGGCGCTTATGGTTGAGTTGGCTACATTTCCCAGCCCGTCGGAGGCTTTCCAGAAATGTCGCTGCATCTGCCGCAAATGATTGGTGTGACTTCGCTGCAGATAATGAGTGCATGGCAACTGTTCAGCGAGTGTAGCCTAATGCAAGAGGCTCCACGGCTCTATATATGCCTTCTTGTCGCTACTGCAGCGCAGCACAGAGCTAGAGCAGCAAGACAGCAGGCATTGACACACCTGAGCTCGAAGTCAAGCATGGCGTGTCATGTCCCCGCCTTTCAGTTGACATGGCTATGAGCGGAGCATGTGCATAGCTTAGTAGTATGTTGTAGTGAGAGCATGCGCTAAGGCTGAGGAAGCAGCACTGCAGTCACTGCCTGGCAGCCCCCAACTCCCGAAAATGTCCGGCAGCCGTCGTGAGTTTAGCTCTGTCTCAGTGCTGTCACGACTTCCCGCACCGGCTGGCCCAGGACACTGAGGAAACACAACATAGCAAGTTCTCTATAGACACATTGACGTGCTCATACATGCTGAAAAGTTGTGACGAGTTGACATGGACTGGTCGATGGGCTGGGCATGCATGTTGAACGCTTTCTGAGTGCATTTTGTCTTTGTTCATGTGCAGGATGCAATATAAGTTTCAAGTACATGTACGTGGTTAGTTGTATGTGTTTGAAGTGTGAAGACAGGCATGCAATCATACTATGCGTGTGAATGCTGTCTTCATCGTAAGTGTCACATACGGACTCGGTGAAGATGTAATGGCATGGAGTGGTCACATGGTCTTGCTGTGTTGGACACGGAGGTGGACATGGAGTGGTCAAGGTGTCTCTCTGAGCCCTGATTGCTCAGCCAACTGACTGCGAAGCTTCGACGAACCCGGAGACGGCACGATTCCTCCTCGCTCTCCTCTCTGTCTGTCTGTCTCTCAACTCTCTCTCTCTCTCTCTCTCTCTCCAGGCGCAATTATAAGTACTCGTACCCCTAAGATGAGAGTCGCGTCAAAAAAAGAACCCTGATATTAAGAAGTACCATAGAGTTTCGGTCGGGGGTAGCCCACCGCTGTGGGATATTGGGGGGAACAGCGAAAAATGGATTACACATACATATGCATGCTTGCATAAATGCATTCATGCATACACGCTTGCATGCATGCATGTACTTACACACACAGACAACCTGGACAGCCGACCGGGATGTGGATCCGCGTTGATCAATTTTCTCAGCCGCGCATTCATGGCAGCCACTCCTCCGCTTGTGTGCCCGACCGATTGGCCGGATGCACACATGACCCTTTATACCCCTTGCCTAGTGGGTCTCGAATCGGTTGATGACTTGCAACGTTCTGCGCGCCCAGTGTCCCAGAATTGGGTGCTGAACCTTCCGGGCGGCGAGGGCTCAAAAGCAGGAGTCGTGTGACAGATCTGGCATGCCTGGCTTATGAGTAGAGCTAGTAGGCAGTAGAGAAGAAGCCTTCCTATTATGGATGAAGTTCTTGACAAAAAGTGGTTGCTGAGATAAGCTACAGGTATGCTTTCTGTGTCGATAGCTGTTGGACAGTGCCTGGAGCAACTAGCCCTGCCATCCGAACTTGTAGAGAATGGTGCTCGTAATTTGCAAGGATTGGTGTGTGCAGCCGGAGCCGCCAGCATTCGGCAACGCTTTGATACTCGAGATGCCGTGCTGGTCTTTGGTGCTCAAGAGGACGCTTGTGGCTCGAACTTTCGGCTCAAGCCAGCTTGAGCCTTGAGCCAGCGCCAATCACATTCAATCTGGAGCAGTCAGGTTGCTTTGCTTCAACTAACATCGCCTCAAAACTGTCAATGCTCTTGATGCTACTGCTCACGCGCGAGCCTTACGAACTGTGATCGGCTGCACATACGAAAAGCCTTCAGACATCTTTTCAAGTCTCCGAGACTTTGCTCCGATGCGAAGATACAAGCAGCAAAGCCTACAGTCCCACAGTGTCTTCAGAAGCGCTAACCCGCATGGTCATCTTGCTCCGACAGCGGCGCTAGGCAGGATATGCATTGCCCCTTTCGGGTACATTGCAGCTAACTGCCAGAAAACCAAGTCTTAGTTTCCATTGGTTGGGAAATGCTGTAGCATTGCCACCAGCACCACAGCCGCAGAAACATGACAGAGCAGTTCTGAGCTGAAGTGCCTTGAGTGGATGAGCTTTGCACATCTGGACGAAAGTCATATTTGTCACGCATTTCTGGTACCCAGTGCCTGAGGCATCATATTCTGACTGCCGAAACCGCTCGCAAGCATTGCAGAGCAGGCACAAGTTTGTCTCACCAACTTCTGGCGCTGTCACGACTTCGACTTTGCCGGGCACTGAGTCCAGATGACGGCTGCAGGTCTGTGGTAATTTAGTGCGAAGCGTTGCCCTTACAGAATCCTAAATATAGAATTGGTTTAACCCAAAAAAGGAACTACAATGGAGACTATGGGTAACCTTCACGAAAGTACCAGGAGTCGCCGATATGGAAGCGCAGGGTCGTCCACAGGCCGCCCGGTCGCAGAAGTCCCAACTACGTGTATGTACAGTTTTGCATACATATGTATGCATGCATGTGTTCATACATAAATATAAATAAATAATATATATATATATATATATGCTGCACGGATATGAGACAGATGGTTATTTGAGTATGTACATACACCTGCATCCATCTGCGAACACACACTTGCGCACATATATACTTGCACATTCCTACATACTCAGAAAGTCTACACACAGATTACATAATCGGTAAACGCACGCATGCAAGCCTGGTACCTCTTATTCATTTGTGCGTCTATCTCTCTCTCCCTCTCTTTGTTAATTAGTTGGAGAGGTCGGACAGCGCGCTACCTTGGCCTCACAAGATTTGCCCTTCCCTGTTAGTGTGGAGTGGTTGGACAGCAGGCCACTTTCGCCTCAAACTGTTTGCTCGCCCCTACGGACCTCAGAACTTGGGCGTTGGGACCGTGGTTCACCGCACTGTCCACAGTTGAGCGTGCAAATTACCTGCAGGACGACCTGCGGCTGCGGCTTCTGCAGGGGGACGTGTCGCCCAGCGACCAGGACATCCCAGCTCCGTTGCGAATCCGCGGCAGAACTTCTTGAGTCCAGGAGTCTAGGCACCCGCACACGTTTCAGTCGCATGCAGCTCTGGCTGTAGCAGGTCCGAGATTTACTGCATGCGCAAAGATTCCGTAGGAGGCATTGCGAGGCGGCAAGGCTTCTGCTGAAAAGGATACCGCACCGACGTCGCTCTCACGGCGAGAAAAGGCAGCGACACGCTTCTGGAGGCTTGATGGGTCCGCAAGCAAGTCTCGCGTGGCACATCAAGGGAAAAATATGTGCTGCGCCATGGTGATGGACTGGCATCACTTGACAGGTCCCTGGCAAAGTACTTCCAGGAGCATGGCTACAGGCGAAGAAGAGTCATGCTGCTGCTCTTGAACGCAGCTTCGGTTGAAGGCCTATTCGTCCGGTTTTCGCAGATCCGGAGGCCCGCTGCATCCGCCTTGGGCTCCGTCGATCGGCGGCTGACGGTCTCAGGCCCCATGGCTTGGGGGCCTAAATACTATTTTGGGGGTTCCTTATTGTTATCATAGTAGAATATACCTCAAAACCCTATTTATTGGATCAGGCTTCAGCAGCATTGCTGAGTGGCTGGTTTCCGGTTTCTCTGCAGTGTGGACAATGGAACCCTGAACTGCTCGTCATTGCCCGTTTCGTGGGAGTGGGATTCATAGTGCCGCCATGATGTCACAGACACAAGGCAACCGAAAGGGGGAATGAACGAACCCCGGCTACTAGCGCAGACAGTGTCTGCATGCTACGCGGCCAGTGCTTCATTGGCTTTAGAGTGGATCGACTCGATCTGTGGCTGGGGATTGAGATTCATGCGATTTGCTGCACAGGAACTACGGGACCAGCTGCATATGCCACGCCCTCTCGCAGAGCCCTGAAGGCAAATGCTTCTGCGGGAGCCTGAGCTGTCGGACCGTTTCTTACTAGTTTTGATTGTGGTGATGCTGACCATGACAACTCCCCGTCTGTTGTGCATATAAACACGTAGTTTAATATACGTGTACGTGTGGATGATCTGTATATAAGACCGTCTACCTGTCTCGGTCGTGTACAGCGGCTTACTACAGCGTAGACTGTCGTGAACTTGTTATTCATTTCGTGTGTTTACGCATGTCCTCTGTATCGTAGAATCTACCATCACAGGGTTCACTGAAGCCTGGTTACCCTGATTTGGCCTGATTCGGTCAGAGCGGAGTGAAGAATTCGCCCAGGACCCAACCGACTACCTGCATGCGGCAGGGTCCAGTGGTGAGGCCTGGAAATTTGCGGAGTTGGGCACCAAAAATAGCTAATCAACGTAACAGAACAAGATTTGAGCACGCAGAAGCGGCAAGCAGATAAGATGCATATCCATCCGACCGTGCGTCCGTGCATGCATGCGTACATACACACGCATGCATACATACATAAATAAATACATACATACAGGCACATTCAAATGTATGGTACCCGCGCAGGTACATGCTTACATCAAACACACATACACAAACACACAAACATACATGAGTACATAAATGCATTCATGCATACATGCATACATGCCTACCTATACCTACATACCTCTACCTATACATACCTGCAAACATACGTACATACCTACGTACCTACACAGGTACTGTACATGCATGCATCAACTAACACACATGCATTACATTACATACATAGGTACGTGAGTACATACATAGATACATAGATACATAGATACATAGATACATACATACATACATACATAGATACATAGATACATAGATACATACATACTACATACATACATACATACATACATACATACATACATACATACATACATACATACACACATACATACACACCTACATACATGCCTGCATACTTACATACCTACCTATGTACATACCTACATACCTACGTACACGCCTACGTACATACACGCCTACATACATTCATACATACATGCATGCATACATACATGCATACATACACGCATACACACACACACACATATACTCATAAATGTTTATAAAGCATAGGTTGCGTGTGCCATACATACATATGTACATACATACTACATACATACATACATACATACATACATACATACATACATACATACATACATACATACATTCACATGCGTGCGTGCGTCCGTCCGTGCGTGCATACGTACAAACACCATACATACATGCATGTGGTGTGTTTATATACGTACACATGTAAAGTACATATGCAACCGCAGAGTGGTCAACAACGATAATAAGACACGTCAGACATCTTGTTCGAAATTCACCGGGTAGTCAGTGTGGCAAGCTGGAGGGAATCCAGTTCGTTTCAGGTCAGCATGATGGTGCTGTGTGATGGAGATAAACAGGGAGTTATGGCAGTTATGTGTTTAGTCCACCCCACACGCAGGCTTATTCCTACCCACATCCATGTTCATTCTGGCTCTCCAAGATGCGTTCCCAAAAAAGAACAAAGCGTTGACACCTTGAGCCCTGAGCCCTATAGATCACAAGCAGAAAGTGTACAATATTCAACATGCTATATGTGCTACATATATATATATATGTATGTATATATATATATATATTTTTGTATGTATGTATATGTATGTATATATAAATATATAAATTCATTGCAATAAGCAACGAAACATATATATATATATATGTAATACCTGCGTCCAGCAGCACTGACAGCTCCAGGTGCCCTTCCCGACACACGCCGTCGCACCAGGGCAGTTCCGACGCCATTTCCTGGGAGACCAGGAACCAAGAAGAGTGGCTTCAGCCCAAAGGGTCTAAGTACTAAAATGGTAGATACTTTGGGGCCCAAAATATCTACGATATGGGTACTTAGACCCTTTGGGAAGTGTTTAGGGATGTTTAGGGCTTTCGGGGTTTGGAGATGAAGGATTCAGGAAGCTCGGCGCTTTCGGGGTTCAACGGATTGGGGTTCAGAGTGAGAGTACGAGGACGAATATCTTTCGCTCCGTGGGTTGTGGCAGATATAAGTTTCATCCACCGCAAGTCGCGGCTCTGCAGTTTTGAACTGAAATTTGAGGGGACATATGCTGGGGGGTTCACTTAACTATGCATATTATATGTTGCTGCAGCGTCCCAATGCACTCCTCTTTACAGTAAATCTTAAACCTAAAAAATCATGTCTGGCGCAGGAATTCCAGGGCGCCGAGATCAGCTGCCATGCGCAGCTTGTCGAGTTTGTTCTGGACGTCTCTTTCGACATCCAGGCGGGCTCGGTGTATCATATATGGTTGATACTTAGATCGAACGGTCATGGAAGTAAAGCTCGTGACGCCGCTTCGATAAACATGACACGAGTGTGAGATAGGTGGTTTGGCGGCTTCGAGTAATCCGACCATCGAAGCTGCTAGTTCGATTGAAGGTCATGAAAATAAAGCAGTCTTGACTTGGGAGTCTGAGCCCCAAACCTAGACCGGCGATACCCTTCGAGAGCTCAGGAGCACTACTGGAGAATGGCGCAGGCCGAAGTGGAGCTCTTCAATGCTCCGGCTTCCTCGGAGTTTGGGCCTAAGTCCTAGGGCTGCCCTCTTAAGGGTTGAGGGTTTTGGGTTTGTTTGTGGGCTTTAGCTAAGCCAAGTCGATGCTTCAAACCGATGTTTTGCAGCGGTTCAGCTTTCGAAGCCACTACGACGAGCATCTTGCAGACCCTCGACACCCCGACTGTAGCAACGAGGGCGCCGCTCATGGTCAACATCTGTGTTTCTGTATGCACTAATTCACTTTGCCAGTGTCCTTACTACCAGAATGCTTGAAATCAGTGGAAACGACGAAGCCAGCACCATGGTGACCATCACCAGAGGGCTGATGATTCTTGCTATTCTCATCATCAGCATCATCATCATCACCATATTCATAATGATTATTTGGCTTGTCTTGTCCGCCTGCTGACTGAACCAGGCCGGAAACGTCCGGAGAGGCGTCACCGGTGACGCCGTTTCGAGCAACGACCGACTGGTTCTCTTCAAATTGTTGCCGGTGATGTTGGGTCTAAGGATTCAGGGTTTAGGGTGCCCGAAATTAGTCTTGCTGTGGTCAGCGGCTCAAATTTTGACGGTTTGAGGGCTTCAGGCATAAGAGGGATCTGAGGGCCCAAGGGGCCATTCATAAAGACATGTCGGTGCTGAGTTCTCGAGTTAGGATGCCTCTCTTGCTTGCTGTTCTGATGGCAACAGAATGCGTCTCCCCAGCATTAGGCACAGACTTTGTCCTGCGGTAGGAGTCCAGGCGATCTGAAAGTGCTGCTAGCAGCAGTGTAAGGGTTCATGCTAGAAATGCTTATGCTAGAAATGCTTCAGTATTGCTCCAAAAGCAAATTCTGTTTCTACAGGAGACAGTCTTCGGACTTGGCCACCGTGCTGGTGATCTTGAAGCGAGGGTCCAAGATGATGTGATGGCCACCAGAAGCCTCAGCTCGAAATCAGGGAGCCTGCGGTTTGACTGATGGAGTTTTGCAAGGTCTTTTCTCGGCGGCACGCTGCTTGTGGCTCCTGGCGAGTTTCTGCAAGCTGGACTTGTGCAGCTGACTGAGACAAGCCTCATGACAGAGCTCTGCCTCGGAGGCACACCGCAACTGCATCTTCGACGCGACATGTGCGCGAATCATGCAAGTTTCAGTTGCTGAGCTCAGCGAGGTCTGGCAATCTGCTGTTCTGGTTCATGGGGCCACACGGCTGCAGGTGATTTGTTGCCAGTTGGGGAGGCGTTCTATCTCCTACCATGATTATTCGGGCATAGATGCTAGCCCGAACAGACAGAAAAGCCAGAGAAACGCACGCTACATCACATGTCAATTCAGTTGCTCCATCATGAGTCAGGGTAGGAGAAGGGCTGAAGCTGTCCTGGTGCCGATTCAAAAAGGTTTTGCCTCTGGTTTTGCACCAAGGTTGCTGGAGCTGTGGTGCATGCGGAAGCTCCTTGCCGCCTACCGCCAGGCTATGGAAGTGGCATGTGGCTGTGAGACGTAGTGCTGCATGGGTCATGAAGACTTGCCTCCGTTTCTGAATCGTCTGCATGTAATCAGTCATGGCCAAAACATGTAGTCTGAGCGTGTGAGAGCAGCGTGGGCAATGAATGACGCCCAGGGTCGCGCAGATCATGTGCACCCACGCACAATCAATCACGAGACAACTTGCGGCATTCAAAAATAGTAGAACTAATGACGCACAAGCAATCTGATTTTGTTTGTAGCAGTGCCATAGTAGCAGTAGCTGTAAGGTCACTGCAACAGTAGCAGTGGCAGTAGCCGTAGCAGTAGTCGTCGTCGTCGTGGTAGTAGTAATGGTGGTAGTAGCAGTTAGCAGTCGTCGTCGTAATAGTCGTAGTCGTAGTCGATGTTGTTAGTGGCGAAGGCGAGTAGGAAAAAGGAGAAGAGGAAGATCCGAGGAATACAGTAGCAATAGTCATACTATGACGTCCTATGACTGTTGTGGTAGTCGTGACATCAAGCGCACCGGCAAACCTTAAAGCCACGCAGACAGTTTTGAGACACCTAACATGATCTAACATGTTGTCCAGGATGATCAGGCTACAAAACCACAAAGCACACAAGAACCAGGGAAAATGCTTCAAACCCCTGACCCTCAAACTTTAAGCTTTGGGACAAAAAAGCCCGGACAGAGGTTGGCGGCGGCTCTTTTGGTCTCCTCGCCCTCCGGGCCCTGGGCCGGGGAGGAGCCCTGGCCGTCGAGGCTCGCCGGGTGCAGATACCCAGAACCCCCGGAAGGATCTAAAAAGGTAGATCCCCTAAATTTGGGACCCTAAGTACTATAAGGGGTACTTCATAGGAACTTCCTTAAGGGATCTACTTTCTGGATCCACACGGAGGTGCAACAAATCATGAGCAAGTGAGCACCTCTATAATTTCGTACGTACGTTCGTAGGTATTGTGTATGTATGCATGGACAAGTATACGCGTACGGGTATACACATGCTACTTGCTAAAATCTATGTTGCCGAATCGCATATCAAGCGTACAGTTCGTGGTGTGAGAATGCTGAACAATCTCAGTATACACGTGCCCGAGGTTTAACTCCAGTTCTGCTTGTAGGGCTGAGATGGCGATCATCCCCGGTCACCATGAGCGTGCTGTAGCTCTTTAGGTATCTGCAGGTGTTCATGTGTCTCTGCATCTTCTCTAAGCTGTTCTACTTCCCAAGTTCTCTCGTCTTAGTATGCCGACGGCTGAGAAGACATGTAACCTGGCTCCCATAGTCATTAATCCAGTGATCTCCGCAATCGAGCATCGCCCTCAGTGGCTTGGGCAGGTGTCCATCGTGGTGCCTGGCTCAGGCAGAGGGACGCATGCAGATCAGCAGGATTCCGCAATATTCTCTGCCGCAACAGAAACCAGACCCCAAGCTGCTTGCAAGCCAAAGTCGTCTTGGCACCGAGGCTTCACAGCTTGGCTTCATTGCCACTGCTGCTCGACCTGAACTTCTTTGTGTGATCTTGACATCGATGTTTGTGTAATCTGTCGCCCTGTGTGTCTACAAGCTGTGAGCTTTCAGGAAATGATATACTTTGCCAAGAATGGTGCACATGCCACCAAATGGCTGTGGCAGGCTTATTTTGCTGCTCCTGCGTGCGCACTTTTGCAAAGATGAAGCAGCATCCGAAAACTGAAAGATCTACTGCATAAACGACATCACCTGCACTTGTGTTTTGTGCCGCGCAATCCAAAGTGACTTGAGTTGGCAAGGTTCGAAAAGTATCTTCCACAAGAGTCGATGCGCAAGGACCTTGTGCTTCGTCGTTCCGTGGCTTCTTGGCATGTTGCATCATGTTTATGGTGCAGACAACATGAACAGACAAGTACATTAGAACAGATGAATGTGTCCGGGGTACAATTGCAGAAAAGATGTATGATTATGTACAGATGCAGTTGCACATCGTAATCCAGATGTTGCGTCGTATACAGCATGCACCAGTCTTTGACGATAGCATGTGATTCGATATGTGTTTGCCATGTCAGACGCTGTATGTATAGATATGTATGTTCAATACCGTCACTATCAAGCAACTGGCGGCCTTAACCGGTGAGCCATCTCTTCAAGTGGTGACTGAAACTTCAGGGTGCACTGTCACCGTACCAAAGTAGTTACATGGACGTCCATCTTCCAAGAGTGCTCAGCCGTTGCGCCATACTAGCCATTTCCGAAGAAGCCGTTAGAACTCGGACCCCATATACTCTAAAGCAAGGGCTCCAGATGCCCGGAGGGAGAAGCATTCCCGAACTCAACAAAACGTACAGCGTTTCGTCACGGCTTAGGGCCTAGGAGGGTTCAGGAATGTGTGAGGTCATGAGCCCAAGAACGAGGTGTTTAACCACATAACCTGTGACGGGCCGACAGTGTACAATCAAGCAGGCCCTCAGCCACGTAACCAACTCCCTCTTGAAAGATGGAACTGAGAGCAAATGAAGGATGATGTGATTGCCTGGCTGACCTGGGGGCAGCTGCTTCTCGTAGTTCCAGTTGTCGATGCCTGAGACCAGTGGGGTGGGGCCTGTGTTTTCCCTTCACTTTCAGCTGTGGCTGCAAGGGCAGCAGGAGAGCAGGCAACTTTTCATCTCAGTAAGTCCTAGCTTCAAACTCTGAGTTCTCATCTAGTAGACTCCGATGACAATGCGCCAGTGGACGTTGCACATCATCAAGATATGGATGCTGCTAAGTAGACACTTGCCATCGCACGGAAAGTGCAGCCAACGGTGTAAGATGGTGGATAACCACTCCAGCACTAATTGTAGCTTTAGTCGAAACGCTATCATCTCAATTATTTGACCTGTGTTATGATTTTTCGTACATACATGATCACACCTGTGCCCGAAGAAGCGCACTGCTCAGTATTCTCCTCACATGCGATTGTTTCCTGCCGGTAGCTATTCCTGTCTATGTATGTATGTACGCGCACGCGCACTGTAGGTATGTGTGTATGTATGCATG